>MNCL01000222.1:0-191678 GCA_001932985.1 Proctacanthus coquilletti
CCCACCCTAGTTACGACCCCATTACTGAAAAATACTTTTTAATTAATTAGTACAAAATTTCTTGGCGAAACTAATGAAAGAAATTAATTACAAGAATCAGCTAAGCCGTAAATACACTAGAAACTACTTTACAAAAGCGTGAAGCAAAGCTCAAAAAGAATTCACTCACTTCTTAACTTGGAAAAAATGTTTTACCTCCTCTACGCGCTCCTCGGCAAAAGAAATTTTCTGTAAGTGCTTTCTAAGTGGCTTCAAATTGAGGTAGAATAAGAATTAATTAATTAAAGTTATATTGAATAAAGGAAGAGAATTTCAAAGCGTTGAAAAGGATTCCTTAAAAAGTGATTAAAATATGTACTGCTTCATTTAAGGCTTGCCCTTTAAATTATATGGAAGAGTAATCTTCCATCTATGAAATCTAAAAACATGACCTTTACTTCATCTTGACTTGGTAAATTTATTTGAAACGTCCCAAATCAAAGATCTGTTACTGGAAAATATTTCGGCTTTTGAAACTCAACTTTCTTTGTGATTTTGGAAAGGTAAATGTGACGAATGGGCGAATTCATCCTGCGTGTTTATTACATAGACTTCAAACGATTTTCGTAACATAAAAATATTTAAAAAAAAATTTTTTAAACTGATAATACAACAAACAACCTTAAGCTTTTATCGGAAATAAAAAATTATATATGGTGAATAAAAGGACAAGTTTGTTTTCCCATTTGTCATATATAATTTTCTTTTTGTACTAACCTTGTGTTGCATTGTTTCACGTCAGTCACACAAGGCGACTAATTAAACTATTAGCAAGCAACAAGCAAATGTAATTATATTATAAACTACTTTAAAAAGAAGATTTCATAAAATTCGAGTACTTAACAAAATCTTAAAATGAACTGACTCACTTCGGTGACCAGTCGTGTTCAAATTTATTTATAGTAAAAAATAAATGCCATTTTTCAATATTTTGATACGAACTTACTTTTGTCAACGAAACTTCCATTCGAAACTTTTTATCCACCTAGGATACTGTGAGGCTAAAAAATTAATTATATTAGAAATACAAATTCTTAAATATAGTACAAATGCAGACAAATAAAACAGAAAAAGAAACACAACCATTACGAACAGTTTACAGAAGATTTTCCAAGGACTCAGCACTCACACAGTATTCTATTTTTAAATCAAAAATTCAAATTTCAAAATTCTATTGACCTAAATATAATAAATATATAGAACCCGGAATATTAGTTTTAACTAAAAATAGGAAGAATTTCGATAAATTTTATAAATAATCTGTTATTTATGAATTCAACAAAATCGACGTCTTCGGGCTACCAGTTTTTCCGCATAAGAGATCAATATAAAAAATTAATTAGAAACTTCATTTACACTTATGCACGATTTTTCATTACGTTATCTTTTTAATCATAAGTAGAGGGTAGAGAGTAGAGTAGTAATGGGAAGAGACTTTCTAAATATATCCTGACTTTGTTGCTTGGCTTCGTTCGCTCAGACGGTAAAGTGATTTGCACAATAAGGTGGAGGTGTGGGATTCGAATAGCAGGCTATGAAAATTCATAGTGACAAAGCAAGAGAGCCAAGGCTAAAGCGTGACAAGGCTCGTAATATGAGGCGAAAAATAATCAATCAAAATTAAAATTAAAATCAAGAGCACCCACACTTTCCAAATCAATGTGAATTTGTGTAAGAATTCAATACGGGATCTTTTGAAATTCCTAAAATGCTAAGTGATGAATTAAGAAAAAACACAATGGCACACCGTCACGTTTGTAAGCATTTACTTCGCATATTCCTTAATATCGATATTGTTTTCGGAATGTCTATCTAAATAATTTTGAAAAGTAAGCGTCTACATTTGACGTATTTTATATTTTATAAAAATGATTACACTATGTTTTAAGAACTACTAAATCGATTGAATGAACATCGTTAATTGATTGGGCAATGAGCTTTTTTAATACCTTGCCATTATATCATAGGGACAAAATCGGTAGCTGTTGCCGGGATCAGCTTGAGGTTTCCAGTGGTTTGCGCAGTGGTCAGATTTTACGGCACCGCACAGTTTACCAAGGATAAGCGGGAGTATGGAAATGAAATATTTCCTGAACAAACCGCGATTACTAGCCTCATAAGGCTCGACCCTGGCACATTTTATTGAATTTTAATATTCGAAAGCAGAAGGCAACACTGCTGCCGCCGCCAGAAATCGACTTCTCTCGGAACCGCTGTACTTGCCACGACCACGACCCACTTTCGGGAACCGGGCTCTGGGGCTACTGCGGGGACTGGGACTCGGCTGACTTGCCTAACCTAGCACTCCTCGTACGCCTGTTCCGGGCAAATTCCGAAATGTATGCGCTCGGCTTAGTTCCGGCAATAATTTAATGCCGGCCGCTGCCGGACTCTGACTACGAGAAATAAATGCAAAAATCAATTTCTTTCATTTCCAGCGATTCAATATATTTTTCTCATTATTTCCACATTGTTTTCAGCAGAGTGCACCACCACCACATCTGTACTCGAACGCCATGACGTCGTGCACCCTCCCGCGACACCCGAATCACATGTGGCCGACGTACAGTGGGGCGATCGCTGGAGTCAGGCACATCCAGCCAGTTCCCGGTTTGCATCAATTACCGCAACAGCAGAGCCTTCAACCGCAGCCCGCACAGCACCCGCAGCAACAGGAGCTAGTAGCCGGGTCCGGGACCGGGACCGCCCCGTCGACGATAGCAATGCAACACTTGGGCCAAAGTCGGGCCAGGGTGTGTGTCGGTCTGTCCGACGACGAGGTGACGGTACAAACCCCCCTCATGGTGAAGCGGGAAAGTACCGTATGACTATAGGAGTCACATGGGGTCGGTGACACGGCCCTATGACGGATTCGCTGGAGATAGTTGTTTTAATTAATTTCGGGCATTTGTTACTTCATCAGACGATCCTCTTTGTATAAGGTAAGTTTTTTTACACTCGTAGACTAGACCGGAGCGCAATTACGACAGACCCGATTCGGCCCGATTTAAAACGATTCGACCCGATTCGGACCGATTTGAACCGATTCGGTCTGATTCAAACTGATTCGACCCCGTTCCATTTGAACTGCAAAGGACCGGTAGGAAGCCGATTTGGTCTCTGAAACTCACGACGACGCGACACTAACGTGGCCGCAATAATAGGCTAAGCGACTTTTTGTAACTGATATTTGTGTAAACTGACTTTAATCAAAAAGAAAAAATGAAAAACCACTAGTCAATCCTCCCTCCGCCATACCTGGCGCAGTTATACCTGAACAAGATATATATGTATTGTATGTATATTCTCCAAATAATATTTGTGATATTACTTATTTTAGCAATGTACATTTGTTTGGGGTGTAACATTTTACCCGTTTTAGCCACGATTGTGAACGTAAACCGTGTCGCCGCACCGGTCCAAAATTAATAAAAGAGGAACATCAGGAAACCTATTGATTTTAACATTATTAATTTTTTCTCTGTTAAGAGGATACGACTGTGGTACGACAGTCGTAGTTGTATAACGAAAGTGTAGAATCATATACTTAATTTAAAAACTGGCAAATTAGTTCAATGTGGAAGATAGTCAAACTTCTATAGACTCTGCTTTCAAAGTAGTTAGTGGTTTGGTATTGCTTTGTTGATTTTATAGTGATTAGAAAACTCACGATTTTTTATGTCATAAAAACAGATACTATAGATAAATTAAAAAAGCATGGTGTTAAAAATGACTTTGCAAAATCGCTGAAATATTGATTCTTATATTACCGATTTGGTAAAATCACTGTAGAACTTTGATAACTCGAAGCACAAAACAATTTTAAATTAACTAACTAACTAAATTTTAACCTTTTCGAATCGGTGCATAACTAACCAATTATACTAGTATTTAAAAGTCTACGAAATGATGGTAAAATTTGAAGAATTTTTCAGACAAAACTTTTAATTATAATTAAAAAATTACAAAATGAGTAGTCTTTTTTAAACATTTATTTCATTTAATGCTGTTTAAAGTGCAGACAAAAAAACTTCGAATTAACGAGGCTGTATGATATTTTGCCGTTAATATATTCTTAAAAAAATAAATTGTTTTAGATTAAACTAAAAATATAAAATACGGAACAAGAAATCGAATAACTTTAGAGAAACCTCTAATCCCGGATTTTATAGGAAACACATTTTGTCTAATTCATCTGAATTTTATCTTTCACTTTATTTATTAGATAGGGTTAAATTTAGGTAAGCTTATGGTCTTAAATTTTCGGATTTGAAATGTACAGAAAAATCCTACTGAAATTGGGATTTTTTTAAAAATACAGTCTTTCTGAGATTTTTTCCATGCTAGAACTGATTTTCACATTTTCGTCAGTATCGTCCGAAATATTTTCAAATATATCAAACATTTCTATGGCAGAGGAGCTTAACCTCCCAGCTCTAAAGAAAATTCGATAAGTTAAATGAAGTTACTGAAAAAAATCGAATCATGTGCTATCCTGCAAATTTTCCGTTTAAACTTTCTTCTGTAAAGACATATAATTTTGCGAGCATCGCAGGAAGAAACCCAACAATATCAATAGCTTTCTTGTGCTCCTGTTTTATCGATTGCGAACTTTTGGTCAGCGTGCGACATCGGTAAAGGTGTAAATAGGACCGACTCTGTTTAACCCGACGGACATTTGTTTTAGCCAAGCTGCCGCTCAACCGCGCTGGCATTGTAAATACCTAGATAACTGACATAGGCAAAATTCCTGGTGAACTGGTGGAGACACAAGTGACATACGAAATTTTATAAAGTATATATTTGGCCAAAGAACTTCTGGCAATTTTATGCCAGGCTGTAGAGTAATTTAGCCAGTAAGGACTGTGCTCCTCGAGGGCGTCTTATTCCGTGAATGATACAAGCTCAGTAATTAAGTAGTTAATGAAACAGGGTTACCTTTCCGTGGATAAAAGGTGAACTTTGAGGCAACCGAATGCTCAATAAAAACCAAATAGAACCGCACACAACGAAACCGTTTCCACGAACGCGCTCAAAGTTTGCTCATTTATTTATTCGGAACTGAATAGGGCTAGAGGAAGTTATTGCCAAGCAATTAGCAGCCAGGCCCCATTGGGTGGGTTCTTACGAACGAGTGGTTTTGTGCACCTTGTATCAATATTTGTACATAATAACTGATAAAGAAAATAAATATAAATTGGGAAAATTTTTAAGTTGTGTTTATTGTCGCACCCCGATCGGCCGCCTCTGTCTCGTCCCATTTTATCGCTATCCCTTCGTCCTATCTCCGAAGGACATCATCCCACTTCTGGCACTCTGTATTGTATTGTTTGTCCACAGTGGTTGCTGATTGAAGCTGTACGACAAATAGCTTCTAGGTCAATTTAATTTTGTCAGTAGGGAGCTGCCGATGACAATAAATAATTGACAAACGACTTCCAAAAGTCCTCATTGGTAATTGTTCCTTGTCATTGTCCATTCTACATAATTACAGTTGAACCAAATTAGGCTAAACTAAACGCATTTGAATTATTCAAGCTGCTGGTCTCAAATGTTTTATGAATGAAGCACGTTGGGACTCAAACGCTTAGTTAAAATGAAGATGTTCTTCGATTACCTCCATTCATATTTTGTCAACTTGAACGTTTCAAATGAATGTTCGTGGAAACCTTAACATGCCATAGTGTTGTATTTGAATAAGGTAAGTACAAGTATTTTATCTATTCTTGTAAAATCAGGGTAAGAAATGCATGTCATTCGTTACTAAGACAAAAAGACTATAGCAAACTTCTTAAATTGTATTTCAAATACGAACCTAGGGATTAAGTGAGGCAAAAACACGAAAAATTAAAAATATCACAAAATTTACGTATAACCGATTATTTCAAAATCACAGTAATCAATAGAAAATAACAAACTCCTTTCTGAATTTTACTGAATTTTAAATTTATGTAAAAAGCAACAGCTTATTTATCGAGAAATATTTTTTCTATGGTTGAATAAAACTGAAGATCATTTAAAAAAATATGAACAATTGTCAAAAGCTAATTAAATACAGATTGTCATAAACCATAATTTTTAAAATTTCCATATCACGTAACGTGTGACATACAAGAAAATATACTCGGCTTAAAATATTACACTTGGCAGATAAAGTCGTGGACTAGTTGCATATTGCATTATTAATTCAAAAATAAAAGATCGTGGTCGGCTAAATTATTTTTATGTAATAAATATTAATGAAGCTATTCTTCAATAAAAGACCCACAAAATCATTTAATGGGATCTACTACTTCACGCCGCACAGTGCACTTTATTTTAAAAATTAAAAGATAATAAAATTTACCATAAAATTAACCATAAATTAACCGATATAAATTCATTTAAGTGTATGCAAAAATTAAATATATAAATGTGAAAGTATTTAAAAAGTTAATCATTTGTTAAAAAGTCTTTTTTAAATGTTTGTTTGTCATGACAGAAATGTCATGTGTAAACTGTGGTAAACCACAGTTAAAAAGCGATAATGACTACCTTTTATTGGTAAACATCCTTTTCATTTGTTAAATGATAAACCTATAAAACCGTATAAGGTAAGTGGTCCAAATAAGCATCGCCTAAAACGTAAAATAGTTGGTACCAAGCATAATAAAAATCATGTATAATTTTTTTAAACATTAGTTATTTAATAGATCGCTTTGAAATGTTTAAACCAACAAAAAACAAACAGAAAAGTAAATGAGGTAAAAATGAACATATTGAATTGAAAATCCATTTTTACATTTATTTATAATAACTGGGTCCCATAATCGTTAATAAAGCAAATGGTCAGTTTCAGATTTTAACCAAAAATATTTAAAAAGAACTGCAACAATTCAAATACACGTGTAAATTTATGAACTATTAGTGATTAGTTTTCTATAAAACTAAATATAAATCAAAAGTAAATTATGATTGATGTAATTGTTCTCGTGCTCTCACCATGATTTTTTCAATTGTCTTAATAGACGTAATACAGAAAAGCAAGCAAAACGTATGTTTACTTATTAAAATAAATATGAATACTTACTTACAAATTTTTATAATCTTTTGAAAGCATATTGTACCATTGATATTAATTATATTTTTAATAAAAGACATCAAAGAAAAAGAAAAATTTTATATGAATATTAAAAAGATGATTTTAGGGATTTTCAGAAAAATAAATGAATAATGTAAAAGTAACCTATTTGCGGCCCTTTTAATAAAAATATTTCCCGAAACTTCGCCAATCCATCAAGAAAAAGAAAAGGTTACTTCATTCTAATGCTAATCGCACTCATCCTATTCAAATACGGATAAAATGAGCTCATTCGCAGACAAAGTATCAGTCGGGCTAGTCTCTGCTTTTGATGAGTAAAACGAAGTCATTAAAAAGATCAAAAGAGCTCTGTAACGGAACCATGGCTTAAAATAGTGTAGAAAGTGCTTAACTTTTAAAATCTCCAAGTCCCTAGGTCTTTACCTAGATACAAGTCACGTCTTTCCAAAGACGGAAATGTAAAGACAAAAAATCCAGATTCAAGCAGGGTCCCTATAAATTGGTACTTGTGTTCCGTAGTCATATGACTACACACTCATGCAGATAATGGGGAGTTAAGGTTTGTCTGTTCATCAAACCTTAAGACCGAAGAAGAATGGAAAACTGGAGCAAATGGACTGTGACCCGGTAGCTCCAGCCAAGCTTATCCCGAATGCCGGGATTTACTGGCGTAGCATACATGAACTTTAAATATCCAAAGCTGCACAACCTTCCTGAAATCGCGTGCAGTCATTTGACCATTTCGTTCGTTTCGAAATATCGTTAGGTTGCAGGGTTATAAGGTTGCAGGACTTTTGCAGCCCGACCAGCATATACATTCCCCTCTGCTCCCGACTACGTCCGAGAACATCCTCTTGTCCTGGAAGCGGATTCTCTTCCTCCGAGAACAAATATTGTTTCCACTTTAATGTGTCACATTTTGCTTCGCATTACACGTAGCACTCAGTTTACAGTAGAAAGGAATGGAACGTCTTTCAGGAAACGAGGACGGAGACTTCCTGTTAATATTTTTATGGAACACATAAAAAAATCCCGTGTAAAGTGATATCTGGTAGGGAAGGTGATACCAAACCACCCATTCCGTCACGGTCCCGTTATCGTGGGAGTGAAAAACATACACCTAACAGCGTACAGCTCACTCGATCCCATTGTTTACTTTAAATTAATTTTTCATCAGAAGCATCTCAAGAGGGAATCCTCGCCTGGCCTTGAAACACCCAACGCCAACCCTTTTGTGGCTTCGTCCTCAGCACGTGTTGTAAGCCCCTTTAATATGAATTCCATTAATTCTAAGTTTAGCACAAATTAAAACCATAAATTCTCTCCGCTTGTGAGACTTCTTAAAATAATAATTTTCGCCTTCGTCGGCCCCAGAAAGCACCGTCTTCCTTTCAGACGGAAAAGACCTTCTTAGCTGCAAATGAATTACGTCGTATATAAGGTAACCGCGTGTCCCGCCACTTCAATATTTCATCAGACGCATCCTAACTAAAGTGAAATTTTGTTCTTGTGATATAATCGTCATTCATGGCCGTGCGACAATTGACGCAATTAGGGCGGCCATGTGGGCACCGCGACGGGATTCCCGTATTTAGAATCTAACCCGGCGCAACATCTAATTAAATTTCACGCAGTTTTAGCATTCAATTAGAACTTAATTAAATGGCGCACACCCCCGGGCCCGCAGTCCATGAATCATATTAATTTACTTTTTCCTTTTCCCCGCTATTTTATTTAGCGACCTCGGCGCGTTCTTTTGCGAAGGAAATTTAATTTTGAAGCTCCTGAGGTGAATTTGCAGTCAATCTTATTTAGTTTCCCTTTTCGAGTAAAGCAGCCCATCCCGTCTCCCGGCATACTGTGCGGGATTGTTGCGGGATGTCGCATTACTGGTGAAATAGTAGGGCTTTGGCTAGATTGCAATCATGAATTGGAGCTGCTTTCGCAAAATTCGCCCCACCTGCAACTAACTACAAGCAAGGACTATACAACGCGCTCCGAAACTTGAGACGTTCGTGTGCGACCAAAGTTTCTAACTGCTAAATTAGTTTTAAGATGAAAGTCTTAGAGAAGTTCCCTCCCCGTGATTGATGAATTAGGAGAGATTAAAAGCCCTCCAGCTGGCAGACGGGAGACGGTACATGTCACTGTTGGTATTGCGGCTTGTCTCACTTCAAATTAAACCGATCAACCAAATTACGTTGACATTTTTCAACTACATTTTTGGTCTTACTCTTATTCTGTCATTAAAAATTAATTTTCAGTGATAACCGCGCACTAGTTTTTAGTGCAGCAAAGTTTTCAGATATGTGCCAAGCCGAACAGAAGGTTCTTTTAATTAAAAGCTATTAAATCACCCTATTCTCTACCCATATCCCATTATTCTTCTAGTATAAGTAATTAGACTTTATTCTAATTTCCATATTGATCATTCAACATTTCTTAATAGATTCTTTTAATGTAAAGTGTTAAAAATTACTATAAGAAATTCAAATTGTTATAATTTTTCGCTAATTAAAAGTTAATATTGTCTAGATTTTAAAAATTCTTAATTTAAGAGCAAAGTGCTAAAGATTAATAAAGGTAGACGTTTTATATCATTTCCCAGATAATCTTTAACTTTTAAGTGCATCAGAATGACAACGACTAGTGTAAAATTTATTTAAATTTCCAGGAAAGTTTACTTTCAACAAACTATTTCCGGCAAATAACTTTTCCAAAAAATATTCTGTTGAGCTATTCAAATCGATCCGCTATCCCCAAAATTTCAGATTAATTGCAATTATGCTAACAGCACAACTAGTTCGCGGAGACAAAACTCGTCAAAAAAGATATGCATAAAACTATTTTATTTGGAAAAATGGACGGTCAGTACCTGAAATACACATTTGTACTATGTACCGGTAAAGTTTGATTCCATGCGCATCGTTAGTATAGGAAGCCTAGCATGATCTTCAACGCGAATTTTTATAAAATGTTATTTTAAAATTCGCTCTTTTTACAACAGAGCCCTTACCGGCTTAACAGCAACGTGTATTTTCACGTGGAATGAAAAAAAAATAGGATAAAATTAAGAAGCCATTATCCTTCATGCCGCACGAATGAGTGCATTGTATGGCTTAATCAAATTTTGTCTATGGCGGGTCACGTAAATCGTACTGGGAAATCAGTTAAGAAGTTAATCAGGCCGAAGGGATGGTTAAACTAATAAAGCCAGGTGAAACCTACATGTTGCAGATGGTGAATTACCTTGACGAAGGTAAAGCTCTACACCGGCTAATGCCTTCTGTGTCGTAAAAATATTCGAGGCAGGCTGTTTTATTCCTCGCACCGCATCGAGGTATAAATTTAAAAGTTTACATAAATTATGTAAATTCCTGTCAGGATTTTTCAATCCTAATTAATCTGGCGAAGGGACACGCTTTCATTCAGGGAAATTTTCATAAATGAGCTGAGCGGGCGTTCTACGGCAGTTTGTTGTAGCGCAGGCGGTTAGGTATGAACCAGGTTTGCTGGGTCTGGTGAATCTGACCGGTTTGATTCGTTCGGCGACCAACAACTCAGATAGAATAAGAGCACTTTCAAAAATTAAATTTTGCGGAAGGATGTCTTACGTTAAGTACTGTTTGGGCCGAATGAAGAGTTTTTCTACAGAAAAATCGATGGAGGTCGTTTACCGTGACTATCCATCACGACCGCAGGCATCGCATGACCCATAATTTAGGGGAACCCGGGGATCCAAGTTTATACCTCCGAAGACATAAAACCTTTCATTTGTCCATACCTTTCTACAGATGGACGGGGTGGGGCTTATCTGATGTGGGCAGCAGTTTGTCCGCCACAAATCTAATGAAAGCGAGTCATTGATCCTTCCTTGGAAGCTTATTTTGGAAAAATACACATTTCCAGACTATTCAATAGATGAATGCCTATTAGGCCTGATCCCTTCTGCGAAATTAACCCCTTCTTTTCCCGAAGAATGAATATACATTCTAGCGAAATAGTTTTTGCCCTCCCCGGACGAAACGATGGCTCCTTCGAAGGCAACAACCATTCAACCCTTTCAGCGAATCCCCTTTAGGGAAGGGCAAGAAGTGACTCGCCCGGGATACAATTGTTTTCAGCTTTACGCCATCGTGACCGTTTTATCGAACATACGTCGCAGGACAGGTCACATTCCCTGTTACCCGTTCAATTCCGTTGACTACAACTGCGTGGAAAAATAACTTTTCTCCAATTCCCAAATTCCAAAAGACTCCTCGAAAAGTCCTCAGCCCAGCAAAAGAAACTATCTGCTGAGTTAACACAAGTAAGCCCTTTTCGGACAAACTTTAGAAGTTCCTTCGAAATCGGAAAATTTAAAGGACTCCCCAAAGACTCCAAACCTAGACGCTCCCCAAACTCCAGCTTTCGGAAGCCGGGGGGTGAATTGTAAAATCGATCATAAGCTGCAAGCTATTTCGCTTAATTCTTTACTACTGACAGAAGCACTTAAGTGTAATAATGGAAGAGTGCTTTCTTACAACTCACCTGTTCTGGGTGGGGGCAGGGAAGTTCGAATTTGATATATTATTATCCCGTTGAAAGCGCTGCCGCTTTGAAAGATCCCCCTGTTACCTTTCCCAAGACTTGATTAATGAAATTCTATCGTCATTATAGGCGAAAGAATGATCTTAATAAAACCGGAGCACCCTCACCTGTTATTCTCGCTACAGCGAATAAATATCAGTCAACATTTCAATGCTGGGCCCGGTAAATAAATGATGGCATCGGATAGACTTCATCATCGATCGATTAGAGGAATTGGAAGTATCCATTTTTTAAGCGGCTCTATGCAAAACTGAGCACCGAGCGCTATCCAGTACTATACGAACGCGGACGCCCGACTCGATTCTCAAAACCGGCGAACTGAATTAACAATGAAAACGATTGTGTTGCCCTTTTATGGAACTGGTGGAGCAGCCCCGATGTGCACCTGCCGCCGGCATTCGGTCTACAGAACATTTTAAAACATTTTTAGACTTTTAACTAAGGACGCGCTTAAATTTAACCGCAATAACAAATGACTATAGCGCCATTGACTACGGCCATTGTTTCATGTGTTAAGCCAGCACTCATGCATATTCCATTTGTAAATATTTATTTAGTCCAATTGAAAGATTTAATTGGTATCGTTCCTGAGATAATGAAAAACGATATCCATTATTCCAAAATTTGAATATAAATTCAATAACTTGAGATCTATGTCAGTGTCTGTACTTTAAAAAAAACGTAATTGCAGTAATACACCATAGAAAAAAATCGATTGAACCGAACAAGTATGAAGATTTAAACACAATAATACCTCACAAATTATTAGGCTTTATAAAAAAAACATCAAAAAAATTTAATAGACTAAACGTATCAAACATTTCTCATATGGGTCAGTTTATTTACAGACTCAGCTTAGGTTTTGAACTCTAACACTGTATCTTGGTGAATTTAACATGACGGAATAAAAAACGAAGTATGTTTAGAAGGTCTAAAAGTACTACATCTAATTATTTTTCAGTACAAAGTCTCATCTGAGGATAAGTATTGTACGTTTTATCGAAACCTTATGAACATGGATTTGTTCGATACTTAGACACAGCATTATCTTCGTAGCTAAACTTCTAATCAGTAATAGTGTTCAACGGAATCTACACCCTTCCTATTTGCTAAATTTTAAATTAGGAGGTTATCCTATTCACATAAAAGATAGAAAACTTGCATAAAGTTTCTTTTATTATATAATAATCATATAACGTTGAATGGGTCTACTACTAAATTAATATTAATTTCTATATGCAAACTTTTTAATAAGAAATAATCGTTAAATTCTAAATGAGAATTTTATGAGATAAGTATTCATAATAATCACATGCGGGGAAATTATCAATCATAAGAGCCGTTTATTTTGGCATAAGTCATTTTTTTTAATTATCATTTCAGATATTTTTAGTTTCTACATATCAAAAACTGCCAAAATAATATGAAATTAAATTTTTTTTCAAAAATTGCCTTATGCCACTTTGAAAGAAAAGGCTCATATCACGAAACCAGACTACGCACTCAAAAGTTCTTCCTGCCGTAAAATAATTTCGAATAATCGCATTTCTTCTCTTTCTAATTAGTTCTCCTAACTTATTATTAATGTGGGGCGCTAATCCAAATTACAATTTGGCTCCGATTGTTCGTATATTCCATCCATTAATATTTATGGTAAAACCTTCCATTAGGTCTCTTAAAAATGCATCAGGCTATTACGCGTCGATTGTAACAATGAAAATTTTTTACTTTTGCTTTCGAGTATTGATTTTTAAAAAGCAGCGAAAGAAATTTAATTTATATAATTCCATATAGTTAATACCACTATAAATGTCTCTTTACACGATTGCAAAGGCAAATTTACGATATTCGCGCGTATCTATGTTTGTATGTGAGATTCTTTATTCCCTCGTAGCATCCAAACGGCTTGATGATAAATGAAGTTTCATTAGATTCGTTTTAACCACGAGAGTGACACAGAATGTATGAGGTGTCAAGAAATATAATATGGCGGTCCAAAGTTTAAAGAAAATTACTTTTCGAGAAATGAAGTAGAAATGAATGCATACTGCATACAAGGTAGCCAAAGCTCGGTAGAAATTAAAAACCTTATCGTAGGATGTCCTGGGACGCCTCCTTTGGTCCACGCAACGGCATCTTCTTACGCAGTCGGGTTTTTTGTTTTTAATTTATATTTACTTGTTTATAATTTTCTTTAAAAATGTTGTAGGCATACCTTTCAAAAATCATTGTGAAATATTAATAATTAATAAAAAATAAAAAGTAAAACTAAAATTATTTCCTACCATCAATTAAGGAAACATACGGATAAAATTTTCAATAACTTTTAATACAATTTAAAATAGCACACAACGATTTCCTTTTAAAATTTATATTAAAAACTCAGGTCACCATGACTAGATTAAACCCCAAAACAGAAAACCTTGTCGACATTTATTTCTACTTTGTAAAAGGTTATACAAATAATCCCATGTTTTTAACAACAAAAAGAGCAGCAATACTTTTGAAAAGGAAATTCAAATAGGAAAATGCCGGGATTCCCTAACAACAGTAGTTTTCAGTATCAACGACATTTTATCAACAAACAAAACCAGGCTTCAGTATTCATTTTTGGAAAAATATTCAATTTAATATTATTCTCCTGTGCGTTTGGGATATGTTGCCAAAGACTTCAGGCAAAAACTTGTATTTACTCTTTCAAACGCTGAAACAAACAAATGCAGCGCGTACGTTTGGATGTGATGCTGTGCTAAGCCATAATATATTTCATTCTTCAAATATTGATTTGATTCAACTGAAAAATTTAATTGCTTCCTTTTCAAGATAATGAACAGTGGCGTCCCAACGCCTCCAGATATTTTCCCTCATCCATTTGGATAAGATCCCCAGGACCTGACAGGCAAAAATCGTAATAAGTTCGGGAGAGTGGATTTTAATGCTTGGATTCGGCGATTTCTAAGAAAACATGTCCTTACTCCAGAAAATTCAGAAACAGTTTTTTTAGCATTTCCTAGCTTGTCCTCTTTGTTCCCATCCAGACATAGGTCCACAGCCGGTGAGTGGATACCGAAAAAGTTCCCGGCTCGGGGATCGGCAAGAAGAGCCTTAATTTTAGAGCTGTCGGCAATTTCTAGAAAGAATGTCCACTTTTCAGGACAAAACAAGTGACGCCATCGGCTGTTACCAGGAAACAGAACCTTCGAGGTACAATTCCGAACCTCTGCGCGACGTCGGAGCTGGGGAGCTATAATGAACCGAAAAGTTAAGCCGGGCTCATCAAGTTTCGGTGGTTGTCAGGTCCCGGGAATCACTTTTAAATGTACACGCACTCATGACCGAAGTAAGAAGTAAGTCTCAAGACTATGTTCATTCATCTTAGCCGAGATCAGGGCTGACAAGGAGAAATATTTCACTCATTAATAACTCACGAGAAGCGTTTTCATCTGGTCCCGCCCCTCCCGGATCTCGCGCGTATTTTCATTTTTCCTATCATCGGATTAGTCACAGATTTGTTTCTGGTCTTTTTGGAGGAATTCCTTAATTAATGTTCCGTCGAGTGTCTCCATTCGAATCCTGCAATAAATTAAAAAGCGCTCAACGCTCCTCAAATGCCAGATGGCTCATTCAGCCATGGAGCCGGGGACTCAGTGTAAATCACCTAACAGGTGTCGCTGTCACTGAGACATGCTGTCCACTAAATCTTTTCTGTTGCTTCGTTATTATTTCACAGTTTATATTGAAATTGAAATGTATCATGCCGACAAAGCGGAACTTACTCCGTGATTTAAGCCAATTGTTGCTCCTCGAAATTGGAAGCTATTGTGCAACTCTTGAGCCTGCAGTAGATGTAACTTGAACTAGTATTACATTTATTCCCTAGGATGGGTATTCAACCCTTAAATACGACATTTCATATTGATTCATTTAATAACCTTTGTTACCAAGACCAAATAAAATACGATCAGCTATAATTTAAGATCAACATTAATAAAATAGAAGTACTCAAATGATCTTTAATTAATATGTTGATTATCTTCACAAACAACGCAGAGAACAAAAGACAATTATCTTATTAGACTGTAACCATCAAGAGGTGTATAAAGTCACCTTTTCATTAGCAGATTAAGGGAAGATAAGACAAGAAGGTGGCTGGCTAGTTTTAGGTCGTTACTAGATCATAATTTTCCGTCTTTGGCTACTCTTCAAAATACGAGCTAAATAAAACTAAATCATGTTCTAGCCTTACTTTTAGTCTCTAATATTAATTTCTTTATAAATACTTTGAATATTGTTAAACCACATAATTTAATATTTACCACTTAATAGAAAAGTAATAAAGTGTAAAAAGTAATATGAAAAGCTATAGACCTATTTTTGATTGAACCCTATTATTATAATTTTTTTTTATAAAATTTTGAGTTTATAAATTACGAGTTTAAGAATAAGTCCACAATGCGAAATCGAACACAGAATTCGCAAAACCATCTTTGTACTTTTCAACTTCTGTTGAAGAACAAATTTTATTTCGAAATAATCATGAAAACTTCTGAATTTATGCGAGTTGCAACTTCCAGCTCTCCTGACAGGGGTTCACATTTTTACCTTTTGAGATAAATTCACGTTAGTTAAATAAAATACTGAATTTCGAATTTGCATCTGTGTAGATTGTATCAGTTACGTTTATGAAGCAAGTTCAACTTGGAGTTGCTTTGGTTACTTAAAATTATTCAGTATTCCATCCTCTCCACTCATCCCATTTGAAATATAATCGTACGTATTTTTTAGTGCAGTAGCTTGAGACCTCCATGGAAGCGTGTATCTTGCGATTGTTGTATGAGAAGGCATACTTCATTTCCTTCATAGCAATCTTAATCTTCACCGCAAACTAATCGAAAATTTCCCTAAGAAGGGAAGGGTGCGAAGAAAAACTGCTGGGAACACCTTCGGAGCCCCATCCCCGTCGAAGCAACTCCATTGTTCTGCACAAAAGAAACAAATGGAGGAGATAATCCGATGGTTTTGCGAATATCAATGCTGTTTGCATTGGACCACAAAGTAATGTTATGTGCAGGAGCCACCGAACAAACGAGCTCGGAATTTTTGTGCATCGTGAACGCCTTAGCCTTACCTGGAGCCGCTCGAAGAAGAACGTGCTCGCGCGGCCACGACCGCGCCTCTCCCGTCCCATGACTGCTGCAGCCGCCAGATAAAGAATTTCTTTTGCATAAGTTCATTACAATTCAGCGAGGCCTTTTATTCTGCTATGCATTTATATGTAAATCCGCGGCAGGTGGGACGAGGCGAGCGGATCTACTGCCGGCTAGTTAAGTGTAACGAACACCCGGACAACAATGGGTTGAGAGAGCTAAAAAAGACCCATCGGAAGAAGTATCTCGCTGCAGCATAATAAATGAGCCCGAGAACAGGTACAATAATAATTCTTTTGTAAGACGCATTTTAACGAAGTTAATCTTCTCGCTAAGTGCACATTGTAGATCTCTGAATGTTTTAGCGCAGGCAAACAAAGGACCACGCGTGCGGCTGAAATGCAAAAAGCGAGCAAGATCCTTCTTCGCGGGGGTGAGGTCGCAGCGCATTTGCAACTTCTGCAGGAAAATGTGTGCCACTTAGTCCTTGATATAGTGACGCACCAGCCTGAGACAGCCACCGAGAACCTCCTGAAATAATTAAAAAGCACCCGACCTGTGCGAAGCAGTGGGTGGTGGAGCTGATGGCGCTGGTGGGGCTGCTCCCCGGGCAGCCATTAATAAATCATAAATATTAATGAGCCGATATTGGAGTGGTCCTTTCCTCTCGAGCATTTGCTGTAAACACTTATCAGATTCGGGCGAGCATTCAATTAGAACAACTCTTAGTAATAGGAGTTCTTCGAATCCTCCTTTGGTTGCAGCACCGGGCGGGGCTGGTCCCTTTCCTCAGAAAATCGAAGAAGTTGAGGATTAATTGTCTGATTGTTCTTTTCAGTGTCAACGTCTGATGACAAAATAATTTCAGTGGAGTAATCTCTGTGCAAAGCCGGCTCCGAATTCGGCGGCTCAGCAGAAATAAAACCCGCAAACGCCGCTCAAAACATTTTTCAAATGGCCGGGCTCGAATATCCCTCAAGTAATTTATACTGGCGACATCACGAACTTGGAATGGGAACTCTCCTTGAAGCTTTGGAAGGTTTTCAACGACCATTTCAACTAGAACCGCCCGGTGCCCTCCCGCTCTGGTGACCCTCACACTCCTCCGTGTTTTTGAAATTGTTGCAATAAGTCTACAAGGAAAAGTTAATCTGACGTTAAATAAAACAAATTTAGTCCCTCGTGCGGGAAACAGGAATCAGGGAATCAGGTCTTTGTAATAAACGTTCACATGTGCTCGCTTTCTTGGGTAGCAATTTCTGCCTGCTCCTGTGAAATTAGCGAGATTAATGGGGTCACTGTGAGGCGAGCTTTAGACTCCCGGATTCGGATTTAAATTCACAACAGGGCTGCAAAGCTGCGGGGATATGAAATAGATCTGTAATTTCGGTAGAATCTCCAAGGATCGTGAGGTTTAAAATGTCTGCCTCCACTCCTGGTCCCTGTGCTTAGGGAACCTATCGGATGGCAAACGCACGTGCGGAAATTTTTGAGGAGACATTGGGGTGCGGTTACAGTAAGGCTGCCTAATTATGACCAATCCAGACTACGGTAGCACTAACCGGAGCCGCATCTGCTAGGCTCCCGCAGGGCGGTACCGAACGAAGGGCTTTAATTTGCAAGTTTTGGGAGCGTCCTCCGCCACTCCTCACCGTAATTTATGCGGTAAACTGATTTTCTCACATTCTCTGCATGGAAATTATGAAAATCGACGCCCCTTTGCGGCGGTGGTATTTTTTACCAGTTTTCCCGTCGCGACGTCCCGGTCCGCCTGCGTGCTCCTCCCTAAATTCCTAGTTTTGTACGAGAGTTACGTTCATAAATATTCAAATTAAAATGTTATTTTTCCACTCTCGTGCTGGCGCATATAGAGCAGCAAAATTGATATATGAGCGCCGCTATTTACATAGTTTAGCACACTTGCTGGCGGGATTCCTTGTTTTACAACTATTCGGGGATCGCTCGCCTCGCCGGGTAAAAATGTTTTCCTTGCCGCTGCTCCCAATCCATCCTGTTAACTTGCAAGATTTGGCCAGGAATATGTTAAGTTGGAACTGAAGCCGGACTTGCATGCATCTGCTCCCGGGAACCAGGATCCAAAACCGGGACGCGGTCTTTAGCCTGTAATCTGTTCGCCAGGTCCATTGTCAGTACGTTTGTTCCGAAGACCTTCCATGATGCTATATCAAAAAATGCATTTGCATACTTGCAGCATAAAGAGCTGCTTTTTTCAGGTCTGCAGGTCATGTCATCGACGGACCCACGTCACAACGGTTTTCGCTGACTTATAGCATATAATTGTTTTGACCAGCAAAAGTTGTTTTATTGCTTGTGGAATGGCTGAGAAGATGTAGTGGCTATCTTATATCGTTGACATGGATAATCTGCGACATGATTTACAATCTGTATCATGACAACAAATTATTTTTTGAATTACATCGCATAAATATGGAAATATACTGCGAGGAAATTTTATGTAAGAAACCTTATCCGCTGATTTATTTGTAATCATATTAAGTAAATTATTGAGATTATGCTACAAAGCTGAAAGAAATCTGTGTTCAAAATAATAAAATAATTTGACGAAAGGAAAAAATTGTAAAGATATAAATTCATTTATTTTTAAAAATATTTGTTCCTACGTACCATAGCCATTTATGTAACGGCTTAAAATTTTAAAACGAAGTAAAGAGTGTAAATAAGCAATAAGAAGACAATTATGGGAAATAGTTTTGATTGTGTTCATCAAAGTGTTTAATGAAAACTTTTAACTAAACTCGATTTACACTCCCGGCGTTTTGTTATCAACCCTAGTCGACAATTAGTAAAAGTATAGGTTTAGTAAAATATTAATAGAATAAATATGAGACCTCGTTTAAAAGTTTCCTATTAGTATTATTAATATACCAGACTATATTGTCTGATTTTAATGTTACTCCGAAAGTTGTTTTCGAGTGAGAAATTGTATTTAATTTCTTGTGGGATTGGCAAAAATCAAATACTTATCCAACAGTTCGTCCAAATTCTATAAATATTAAATGTATATTTTATTGCTCTGAGTTGTATTACCTTTTATTCATTTTCTATTACGTTTTACTGTTATTGATTCATTCGTCGGAAATATTGTTATAGCTCTCTTAAGGATTTATAGTCTTGTTGACTCTTCCAATTAATAAGCAAAGGGAACCAGAGCAATCAATTGAAAAATGGAACAAAGTATTACCATGACTCTTTTGTAAGAATCCTTTAATGAAACGCGAACCATTCTTACAATTCACCTCCGAAGGCCTAAGTGTCCCATCGTTCCTATTTCCTGTCCCTTGGTCCTCCGGTAAAGTTTAATATGAACAAACAGGAAGAATTTGAGCATCGCCCTTGGCACTTGTGACACTCAAAACAGGCAACAACGCTCAGAAACAAAACGCGGAAGGACGCGGCTAATTAAATCCCCAAGTCCATGAAATTGGAGATTCCGTTTAGGGATCAGTTGCGAAGGTTCAATTCGTCGTTGCTAATTTTCCTGTTCTCAATCCGATAGCACAATAATCCGCGGGCTCGTTTCAGTGCTCGTTTTACAAAGGAGGAAGCGCCATAAAATCATCATCAAATCGCGTCATGCTCATCCGAACCCATTTGGTGGTAGTGTAACGACGGCACAATTTCCATTCGATCTTCCATCTTAAACCGCCCATAACAAATTTATCGAAATAAAATCGCGGGTAGGTGCTATAACTTATCGAGCGAAAGCTCTCCGAAGCCGCCTAGTCTGTCAGACAAATGTGGACAGAACAGACAACATACCCAAGGCTCGGCCTTTCACGGCCTCTACGACTTCTGTGATGGCCTCTATGGAAGCCTCTGGAGGCAAAATAGTTGGCAGAGGTTTCTATGGAGCATGGCTTTTTGCGTCCCGGGCCATTATCCGGAGGCGCCCACTTCGTTTCTACTCGATTTAATGGAAAACCCCGCGTATAGTAACATCGCAGCATTGTGAACCAGCGTATAACATATTTATGGTGAAAACGCAGACGAAATTGAACCGCCCGCCATTTCACCTTTAAATGATCTAATAAACTGCAAAAGGGCATCAAGTGGGGTCGTGAGATTTTTCAACGATGGCAATCAGCGGAGCTCTCAAGATCAACGTCTGCACACGACTTTTCCAGTTCCGAGTCTTACAAATAAGGGCACGCGATTTGTACTCAACAACACAAGAATCTTTTTTTAGGACTCTCCGACGTCGGGCGTTATTTATCTGAGATGGGACGACTACGACGACGACGACGACGATGAGTATACTCGATTCCCGCTTTATGGGAAGTTTTGCGAAAGTTATAAGGGTGGAAAATGATTTTTTGCTGATTTATCTTTTTCCGATGTACCACGTTCCAGCTGTCCCTGCTTCTGTAGGTGAACCTGTTACTATCTGTACTCTACCTCGATCCACTACGTCCCTCCCTTGTCCTGGTTACAGAATATGGCTATGAAATCCGGAAACCAAGATACGTATCTGGAGCATCTCAAGGATATTAATTTGCTCGTGAGGAGAGCGGTAATTAAATAAATCACAATGGAACTTTTGTATAACGGAAGTTCTATCCCGGTCGGTGGACGAATTCTAGAACGCCTTGAGCCACCACCAACTAGAGGGCGCCACCAGCGGTTTTTAAACACAGTCTTTTCGACTCAACGAACTGACGCTAGAGTCGGTCTAGAAGCGTTTATAATGGAACAATTTTAGCTCCAGTAATTTACTAAAAGTGTTCCTCTGCTGCTCCGGAAAGCTTTGGTAATTAATTTTTTGTTAAGTCAGTTGTAAATGATAACCGCAACCGACTATGGCTAAGCAGTTGGTCTTTGAATTATACGCTCGCGGTAACAACGCACAAATTCTCCCCAGAAAATTATCCTTTTTCCGTCTACAAAATGGGACAGGGACTCACGAAAGCATGAATACTTTATATATTCTCACCGGGACTTTTTGGACTCTTTCTCGTGGTGGTGACACTCATGTTGGTAATCCAATAACTACCTGCATGTTTTTGAATAAAAAATCTTTTACATTTGTTTTCTCTTCGAATTCGATAGTTTCTAAATTTCCCCTAGTCCCGCCATTATAGAATCTCATAAAATCGAATTGCAGTCTGATATTGGTTAAGTCTTCTTGATCTAAACACTGTTAAAGAGTACATATTAAATTGCAATTGAATTGCCACAATAAATGTGATACGACTATTTTGTGATAAGAGGCAGAACCCTTGCTTCATTAACTACTGCGAGAAATATAAAATTTAATTGAACCTGAAATAACAAAATAAAGAGAACTTATCTAGAAAGTCTAACCCTTTTGTCTGTTTTGTTAACAAATGAACTGAAATAATTTTTATAAGGAAAATTATTTCTTAACGAACCCGTAAAATACCTGCAATAAAAAATCAAGCTAAGAGATACCCTTCTTTAATTGAAAAATGCGATACTTCTTTAAAAGGCTTAAGAATTGTGTTTGATCAATCAACTCTGAAATTACTTAACATTTTAAAAAATTCAGCCTTAAATAATTTAAAAATTAAACTAGCTAATAAAATTTAATATCATAGGAATTCACGAGAAAGAACTTACACTTTTATTTTATTTTCAGTATACAATTTAAGCTCCTAAATTAACAATTTAATCCTTTTCAAATCGTCGTGCGTCTGTAGAAGAAATTGCTGATTTTATTTCGGTACGTTTAGGGGTAAAAAAAAGTCATTTTGGTGAGAAAAGTACTGAAATTTGAAAACAAATAGTGGAATTTTAGGTACATTAACTTTAATTGCTAATACAATTTAAATTAAAAGGAGTAGAGTAGTGATCGACCCTCTGCAATTATTTAAAGTACAGAAAGTCAATAGCAACAGAGTCATATTGAAAGGCTTAAAAACTCGAATGATGGTGTAATTGGCGATTAAATGAAACATAGGCCAAAGGGGGTGTTAAGGATTTATATTTTCTCCAAAAGCAAACAAAGTAAATGTAGTTTGGATTTAAGCAGTGTCTGTATTAAAAAATTTGTATTGAGATCGAAGTATTCACAGTTCTTGTAATTTTTCGAATTTTAAAACGTTCTCTCTTCCAAAAGATTTAAAACAGAAAATTATCATCAAATTCAATATTAATTTTGTCCATCCCTAAACGTAGAAATTTTGCTTTATCACATAAAAGTATTCATCAGAAAGTACATAGCGTAAATTAGTGTCTTTTTATGCATATATATGAAAATATATAAACAGATGCAACTGGAGGAAAAAAAATAATTATTGTAATAAATAACGAACAGAAAATATTTCGAAAAGATTTCCACGAGCACTATCCTCGTGTATTAGAATAGATTAGAGTATTACTTTTAAATTCCTCTTACAATTTCAGAATTTCTTATTAATGCATCCAAATTAAAGGTAATTAACAATTGTTCTGACGGCTCTTTTTGCCAAAATAAAAAATACACCGAAAAATCTCCGAGAATTTCTTGCCGTTTACGTAATTGCGTAATGACCATGTAACTACAAGGGTAATTTTTAAAAAGCGTCAAATAGACAAGGCCGACGCAACCTTAATTTGGACGAAACATCGGCATCCGTCCAATTCACCGCCTAAAGGTGGTGCGGTTCAGATTGAAATTCTCGTGAGGGTGATTTATACCGGCTATGCCTGTAAGCGCTGATAATTTAATTAAAGCGCAAAAAATACGTTTATTGAAATTCTCCGCTTTATTACGCCTATTTAATGTGAGTTATAAGCCCGAAATGAATCCGATGATTTCCCGCCACCACATCTTAGCGCGGGGCCTGCCAAGGCATCGGCCAAGTGGAACCGGGGCTCCGGAGCGCAAATTATAACAATAAGCCAAATTCATTTGTACAAGACCGGCGCGAAATAGCAGTAGCTCCATGTTAAATCGCCAGCTCCCCCGGGAGCCAGGAGTGTAATAAGACACTTTTATCTCGCGAACAGACGTCTTGAAATGACTTCTTTGTAACTAACAAGACCCCATTTAAGCGGATTTTCAAATTATGTTTACGCAGCAGAAGGCAAAGGATTCCTGGCCTCTTCTTTTTGTGCCCGGTTTGTGCCCGGTCATGTTGTGGTTGCTTGCGGGCGGCGTGCGGTGGCCGCCACAGCTCCAAATTGGGTAAAGCGAAAAAGATTAACAGTCCCGAAAATGCTTACTTTTGAATTTATAATTAAAAGCGTAGTTAATTTTAATTGAATCTGTCAAAGTGCCTTGCGGCCCCCACATTCGGGGGCCAAATTTGGCGCGCTTTTCGTTTTTTTTTCCCATTTCGCTTTGCGTCTTCAAATTACTTTCGGAGTAGAAATTAGGCGGGCCGGGACGGAAGACGGCCGCGCTTCTTTTGTTTCCATAATTTCGTTAGTGACCATCGCTTTAATTGAATTGTTGCTGCTCCTTTTTGTTGCTGTCTACTTATTTCTGTGCAATTTCAAATAACTTAATAACTTAGTTAGCCGGTTTTTTGTGTGGGAGAACACCATCATTGCTCCGGGACTCGCCAGATCATGGTCCGGTTTTACTTTACGAAAGTAGGACACCAACTACTTAATTATAAATTGAATTTTTCTCTTACAAATATCGCGTCGATCCAAGAGTTTGCAAAGCGTTACAAACCGAATTTTAAAAATCAAATGCTAAAATACTTCCATGCTAAAGTACTTAAATGCAAGCATTAAAAACTATGAACGTAAATGTGGATGATCTTTTCTTCTTGATATTGAATTTGATTGTCACATCAAATGATGTGTTACAACGATTTGTCTGCATTTTACGAAGTTCTGGCTTTGAAAATATTTGATTATAATTTTAAGCCAAAATTCGTAGTAAAGTAACAAGAAGTCAAGTTCTCGCAAAACAAAAAAATTTGAAGAGTTTATGTAGCCCTTTTTCCCTGAAACTAAATTTGTCAAACATTGAAAAAGCATTAAAAAAAAACTAGTTGAGAAATTCCAATATAAACTTCGCAAGAAACGCGTTTATATGCATTAAATTAACGTATTAAAATCTGTTCCATGATTCGGGCAAAATTGTTTCCCAAAAACTCATTTTTCTAATAAACTCTGAAATCAACTTTCAGTTTTAATCAATTCAATTCAATTGTTTTTGTTTAAAAATTTACCAGAAAATGTTCCCTTTCCTTGATTTCGTCCAGATAATAGAAAATAGTTCAACTATACGAACACTTTAAGTACTTATGAAAATTGCCATGTTAAACACCTAACAATATAGCAACATAGTAGATTTAAATATTCTTTTAAAGCTAGCTAGTTACAGTTGCTTAGTAAATTTGTATTATGTGGTTTCTAGAAACAATCCTAATAATTCATTAATCCTAATAATTCATATTGAACCTATATCAAAGTTTTACTTTACATTTCGAGAGTGATTTGCAGACTAATAACATGTCACACCTGTAGGTCTTTTAAATTCTCAGTTATGAGGAAATTAGAAGAGTCCTTTCAAGTTATTAAAAATAACCATCCTTATTCATCTCTAATTATTTGGTATTATATGTTTTCAAACAAATACTAATGTAGTATAAGAAGCTTTACTAAAATTAAAAGAGACTTTGTGAAGTTGAAATGCAAAATAAGCCTTTCCTTTGTAGGCTTCAATTTGTAAGAATAAAATTCAGTAGATTTTTTCAGGAAGATTCTAACGATATCTTGTTGGAATCTCAATCGGACTTTTCCTTGCTGCGCGTATTGGTTCCGTCACTCAGCCATTGATTAGGTCTTAAAGGTGCTTTTAATTTATTTACCCAGGGAAATTTATTGCGGAGGTGGCTTGCCGACTCTAGAAAAATGCGGGGTGAACGAAGGTAAATGCTGAACCCTTAAAGCGCGGTCTAAAAGAGTTCGGATTTATCTACCCGAAGTTAACTACATTCTGGTTAACCGGGCTGCACGGATTTCGCCAGTTCCGTGCTCTGGTTGAGCAAATGCAAGAAATTAGTGTTGCATGCTTTGCCCCTGGAGTGTGCACTGGTTCCGCAAAGAATGCTTTCTTGCTGAGCAAGGATTCGTGGCTTTGACTGCGACTTAAATTTCAACGGATTTATGTTTAAACTCCTTCGGAGGCGGACGGTGCATAAATCATAGAACCGTACCGAGGTGCGGGCCCGGGGACCAAACATCAGTTGTGAAATTTCATGCTTTTGCCTCGCCTGCAAGCCTGCTGCCATTCTGTTCTGTTCGGTTCCGCCTCACATGCAGCTGTGAGATTTGCGACCGGGGTTGAACGTCCGGACTGGGTCAATTCAATTTTTGGCTTTAAAAGTACCTACGCTGTCTTCTCCTGCCTTTTCCAATTAAGCTGCATTGTCCGGCCAGATTGCTTTTCCGCCTCCTTCGTCCGTCCGTTCCGACTTCCTGTTGCTTTCGGCAGCGGAATTTTGCAGTGTCCTGATTGGATTTAATATAGCGGCGACTTTTACAAAAGTCCACTACCTCCGGCTATTTATTTGTGCCGGTCTAAGCCGAAAAGTCGCCGCTATTATTGCAAGAAACGACTGCGCCCAGCAGTTCGACAAAGGATACCTCGCGCCGCAGTGGGACCGAACAGAACCAGGTCATAGACACGCAGACAGTGTACGGTGCTAGGTCGATCGCGGTGCACACCGACCTTCCCGGGTTCAGCCTTTATAGGATTTACGACCGCTCCCACACGACCGTACGCAACTGCAACGTCCCAATTCTTCCCGGAAGTGGGACAAAACAAAAGTTCGTAAGTCAAGTTCGTGCTGATATAATCCCATTATTGCAGTCCGCCATCTTCCCGTGGCGGCCCCGCGGTTAGTGCAAATGTCCTGGAATGCCGCCTAGAAACAGCACCAGCGGTCGAGGAGCCAGAGCCCCGGGAAAAGTTTCTCCTTAGCATAAACATAATCTGCGATTCTTTTGTACTTGACAAACTTTTATTGCGCATTCCGCAATAACTTTTTATGTTATGTTTATTTGCCGTTTCATTGGCGAAGTTTTTGTTTTCCATTCAACACAATTACAGAACAAAGTGCCGCCGACATATGGCCTGTATCGCCCGCCACCCGGGCCCGGGTGTAAAGTAGCTCGTCGCCGATTCGACCGACTAAATCCACCAGTGATTGACTTCGAGGAGTTTGTGTCAACTGCGAACCGGCCACAACATTCGAAGTGCTATTTCCCCCGAGATTACTGCCGTCCCGCCGGTTAACGACCGTACACTTATCCTCGGGGACTTGCGTGCACCCAAGCAATTGTTTAGAATTTTCAGCCATAGATGGAATTTTCAGCATTGTTACCCGTCTCCTTTTTCTCCGCACTTTCTTGTTGAACACAACGCAGAGAATTTAACAATATGCCTGGAGTTGAGAACCATCGAGAAAATTTCTAATATTTTAATTTGGGTTAACCCGATCCAAGTTTTGGTGAATTCGTAGGTCTACAAAATATGCCTCCCTAAAAGAGCAGCTTTCTTCAAATACGACTAAAAGAAAACTAAAAGCACATGAACTTCGAGTTGAACTCACACAAGAAGTATTCTGCACATGATTTAATCTGCAAATTTCCACCTTTTACGTTAAAAAAATTAAAAAAATAAAATCTTTAAATCCAATTTCCGTTCATTTTATAGCTCATTACTAACGTTTTTCTTTTTTGGTCAAATTTTCCTGAACGATATCTTTCAAAATCATAAGGAAGTCGGGCTTTAATTAGCTTTCATCTCATATCCAACACAGTAAGTTCAAACATTTTCTCAGAATTTAGAATAAACCTCCCAGGTTATAGTTATCGTAATTTTTAAATATTCTAAGAAGTTATTTAAGTTAAAAATTGCGAAAAGTGGTGACATAAACATTTTTTATTTTCCGAAAATACCATTTCTTCCCACCTTAATAGACTAACTTGAAAAAAACGAATATATTCTCATGATTTTGTATGTAACATAATTTTGATTCGTATATGTTGAATTTCAAATACAACAGCTATTCTAAGTTACTTTCCTGTTCTTGTACATACAGAAATTGTTATTATACTTATATCTTAGTAAACTTAATAATTCTTAGGCATGGGCCGCGTGAAAACATCCAAAGCAGATAAATTAAAAGTATTTTAAAGACCTAATCAAGAAAATGAGTGACGGCGAGCATCGCGTTGCATGACAGAGCCCAATTTCAAATTCCGACGAGGAGTCAACAGGGATTCCTCGGAAAAATAGCACAATCTGGAAAATTTTATGACATTTGCATACCTTGCCTGATTTTTCAAAACGGCTAAATTTTTGCCCGGAATAAATCGATAAGGACGTGACGCGAATTCCAAGCGCCAGACATGTGATTATAATATGTCGAGCAGGAGATGCTCTCACGTCATTACCGTCCGTCCGATCCGATGCACCGCCACCCACAGCATCCGGCCAGTACCAGCCACACCAGCGCCGCTATTATAGTGGCGCGGTTGTCGGAACAGTTCGTGGATTTGATTTTGAAAAAGTTTAAATAATGTGGTGCGGTCCTCAAATAAATTTTACCTGAAGGAGGGATGAGCACCATGCCAGATATGCCGCCGCGAAAATGGCACGACGGGGCACAGATGCTTATCCGCCGGAGGATGATGAATATCGAATTGAGGAAGCCCTTCGAGGCTTCTCGGAGCTTCGCCGAGACTCCTTGGAGCGGCTGTAGGGTGCCCATTTGCTCCGTTGTGGAGATAATGTAATTCGCGCGAATTATACAGTCACCTGAGAAAAGTGAGCATACAGCCTTTACTTTGTCAAATCCCTTTTTGGGTGCTCTGCAGGTACACCAGGTACTTTAAGTCCTTATGCGCTACTCCTCTGAAGAATTGGGGCTAAAGCCAATATTTTGTGAGAAATACTTTAATATCATGTATCTTGAGGCGAGATAGGTAATTCTTTATCATTTTCCCATCGCCCTCCTAGTATTGATCGGCCGAGGAAGTATACAGAGACGGATTACCCAAACCCGGCGTATATGGCACAGTTCCGAACGGGGGTGTACTTGCAATTTTTCCAATTTATATCCGCCCAATACAATTTCAAACAAAGGGTAAAATATTCATAAGGATATCTGAAAACCCCCGGCCCTCAAGCGCTTTATTAGCATAATTATTGGAATATTAGAATTCAATGAAATTTAATAAAGTATGCAGCAAACCAGGCTCCACCGCCCCACTTGTCCCATTCTCTTTGAAAAATTTATGTAAAGAAAATATCTGGCTGTAAATTCGCATTTTAAAGGACGAGGGGCAAATTGAACAGCGACGGCGGCGTCTCCGGAGCCGGATATTATCCTTTCCGGTGCACATGTGCGTGCCAGATGAGATGCTCGGCATATTTATTCGATTCACGTATCTGATAACATATCTTTCGGCATCTATAAATAGCAATTTAAAATTCTTTCGTCTGGCTCTTCAAATCCTTGTCTTGCAAGGGGACTTATATGGAGTTGTAGACCCGTCGGAAGAAGGTGGTCGTGCGGTCCCACCGGAACGAAGAATTCTAGGGCTACGACATATACTGTATAAGAGCTATAAGTTAGCTCCAAACAAAAATTCAATCAATTTCCGGTTTTAGTGAACAATTTCTTTAAATAATCTCCTATTGAAACTGAAAGGCGTGGCATCCGGCTAAATCAGGGTATTAGCCTGGCAACAAAATCGCCTTCCCTCCATGAGGCACTGTTTGTACACTGCTAACCCATCAACACCATGCAAAGCCGATTTTAATAATAATTTTTCTCGGTAAACAAATGAAAAGGCCCTAAGTCCCCTGAGGCCAACCCTTGCTAAAAACACAAGCTAGAGCAATAAATTTTTTGCTGAATTCAGTTCTGCACGTGCACCAGGTAGCCGGAGATAACCATAAAAAGCTCAAAGAATACTTGAAGTCGATTTAATAGTTTTGCTCGTGTTGTAGTCCTGGAGGGGGATCTTTTAAAGCAATATCGTCGAACGAAATTACCCCGAACTCACTTAGTTTTATTGATAAATTTAAATGTGCCTCCTACAACCATTAGCCCTACAGGCCGACTAATTAGAAATGTGGCGCTTCACGAAGAAACGGCGAAATGGCGCGTCCTGTACTCTGTGGCAATAAAACGACCATAAAGCGCGCTTAAATGAAAAATTGTTGATTTCTTCCTGGTGATATTATTTTACGTTTCCTAGGTAAAATATGCGATGGATCTCCGTTCCCAAAAGAAGCCTGTACTCGAAAGGCCAAAAGGAAACCTGGCATAGCCAGCGAAATGATTTTCTTCCCATTCAACTGGGTATTTACCCACCGCAAATGTGGCCCTGTCCAAAAAGCTCTGGCAAGCCGGGCAGCAGTTAACCCTAGGATACACGGAAACATTCGGGCAAACAACAATCCTCTGATGTCCTGATGGGCTCTTACGAGGAAGGAGCTCTGCGGAAACTTTTTGAGGAAAACTAATGAGGAATAATATCCTTTGAGCGATTGTGTACAGTTCGCCAGTCTGCCAGCTCAGCTCGGACTTGGACGAAAACCAAATGGTCCTTTTTATGAGTAGCCGCTCATCAGTCGCTTTCGTGCTCCGAGAAACCTAAAGGACCTAAATGGCCCCGGACACAGCTCACTTTGTTTATTGCTCCTTAAGCAAAAGTGATACAAATTTATATACGCCGAATTTGATCCTATCCCGACCTCCCCAACGCTACACGAGGGCATCTGCAACATTAAACGTAACCGCTCAATACTATGCCGGTCATTGCCACTTTTAAATCCATCATACGTGGACATACACGTACGTTTTTGCAGAATTGTGTGGCATGTACAACTTCACTAGTTTTAAAATGACCCCAAAAAATGGACGAAAAACTCACAACGTGCGAAATGTACGGCTGTAACGCACTCAACATGGTCTGCAGAACATATTTTCACAAATTTATGATTTTGAAATACCAAGCGAACATCCCGCACAGTTTTCGCGCGAATTTCTGCACAAGGAGTGCAAAGATTAAATTGCGTACCACTACCACGATCAAGGTTAATTTAAAAACACATTTTTTTGGGTGAGGGAATGCCCAGTGAAAACTTGTTTTTCTGCTGATTCTGAAAATATATGTAATTTCGCTGAATCGGAAAGTTCAAGTGTTTTTTCATATTCTGCTTAACTGACCCATTGTCCGCACTTTGCCGAATTTCTTTTATTATCAATGGTATGGTACTCGAATTGCTGATTTAAAAATATATTAATCTATTAAAACCTTAAAGATGCATTTACATAATACCAAAATAACTTCTTTTATTAATATGATCTAGACCTACATTTTGCAAGACAGTTTCTAGAAAATACAGCGCAAATACTTCTAAAAGCTTTTCATTCACTCAAATGAACTTTCAAGAATGGATATTTCTTTATGATTTCAATTTATGATGACAACAAAAATCAAAAGTTCATTGTTACCTTTAGACGAATTAGAACTGAATGGTGTAAATTACACTTGCATACACTTGCGTGCTTACAGAACTGGATAAATTTACCCTATTTATAACCAGGAACACAAGACAGCAATAAAACGAAAAAATGTGCCCCTAATAATTAATTACTACTTTTCGAATGATTAACGAACGAAATAATAAGAAAAATGCAATCCGTGTTTAAATTTCAATAAAACTACTTTGCAACGCAATCCCAAAATCATGTTATTGTTTTAAATCTATAAATAATTTAAACGGCATCAAAAATCAACCGATATGAAATTCCCATGACCTAGCAAAGAAATCATCTACCACACGCCCGACTTTTATCAGCATAGACCTAACAGATTGAATTAAGATCTATTTTGGGATGTCTGACTCGACACCTTAGCCAGACATTTTCTTCGCGTACGCATGTCATTTCAGTACAAGGTTTTTCTATTTTTACTTGAAAGGCGATTTACTCATCAAACCGTTGGCAACATCACGAAGAAAATAATCCTTATCAAAGGTGTACCCGATTTATAACTCTTACGCCTTTTTTATGACTTAAACGAGAGATTTCGATCAGATTGTAGATTGTTTTAAGTAATTATGAAATAAATAGACGTTAACGCTTTCTCTTCTTTAATTATAAAATAAAAAGTCTTTACTATTTTTGCTATTGAAGTACCCATCTTTAAACTGATGCGCTGCTGCACTTTCTGTTGTTAATTCTTGTAAATCCCACTTTTTCTACTTCTGATTAAAAATTCTCAACTTCACTTAACCACAATGCTCAAAACCATAGCCAAATGAAGTGGTCAGGAAGTCAGTTGTTCAGGAGGTCAAACAGTCAGGTAGTCAGCTACTCTGCCAGCTTATCAGTCAATAGCTGAGGCGAACAGGAAGTTAAGAGATCAACCGATCGGTGAGTCAGACAGTAGTAGAAAACTGGTCAAATCGGCCGCCCAGTAGATCAGGGGTTGAGGTGCGCAAGTAGTCAGTCGGTCAAGTGGTATAGCGATTAGCCGGCTAAACGATCAAGTATTCAGTTAGGTGGTTAAATGAGAAACTGCTTAAGAGATTGCGCGTACAAATAGTAATGTATGGTGGGTAATTGACCAATCTTTTCAAGACAAATACTTTTTATGGAATTCTTAATCAGTTTCTAACACGCCCAAAAATAATTACTTTTAGAAAAGAGAAAACCTCGCTATATTTTCGTACTTTTCAATATAAAAGAAGCAATTGTTAGAAGTTATTTTATTTACTTTTAAATAAACTGTAGGAACTTCAGACTTTAGAAATAAGAGTACTTAATACTATCCGTCATTTCAGAACTCTTAAAATCATTTCATATCCAGGTCTATCTTATCTTTGTATTTGAATTTTAAACAGCTCAGTCATCCTGCTACAACACTTCCTAACATTTGACACCAACTAAAACCTTAAGTTAGACAATGGTAACTAGCAAAATTTCTCAATTCTTATATTCTATAAGAAATTGAAGTAAGGTTCATACCAGCTTAAACAAAGCTTTACCGTCCCAAAGTGTGATAACAACAAGATAAAGAAATAGATTTAACTTCCAACAGGCTCTTTAGTATTGTTTATAACTCCATATTAACTGTTCTCTGTTTAAAAACAGAAATTTTTGTGACAGTTTTCTTTGTGTAAATTTACCAACTTTCCCCGTGGATCTTACACATTGTGTCTTTGAAAATCCAATTTATTTGGAGAATTTGCAACATTTGATACCATTAATTAAGAAATACCAAACCGGGAACAAAGCGCTGTTTTCTACTCGTTTGTTTCAATTCAATTATTTCTAAGAGAAACCTAAGCCAGAAAGAGTTTACTTTCGAGAATTCTCAGCAGATTGCAAATGAAACCCTGGTTCCAAATAATGGGGCTTCGAAATGGCAGTGATTACTGCTTTTAGAAAGCGACTGCGTACTCGTGAAAATCCGAGTCCGTAATTAGCCCGAATTAATTCCCACTCAATGACGGTGATTGAGCATCGTAGTGGCTCTTGCTTCCTGGCTAAAACACGGGTACAGTGAAGCAGGTAATACACGACAATGGCAATAAATTTACTTTGCTTAGCTGCAGCTTATACAAATCCAAAATGCCCTAGCGCACCAGGAGTCCCAGGAGAACCGTATATTCACATGGGATTTAAAACAATTTCTAGGATTAGTCGAATGACAACAAGTCGAGTGGGGCTGTTCCACAGATCAAATTTTTCATAGAAGCAAAGTTAGGTGTGATGTCGTTCCCCTTTCAGATGCCATCACAAAGGGTATTTTCAGCACCGTAAGGAACGAAAAACGAATTTCTTTCATAGCACAGTGAGAACCCTATGCGGAAACCCTTTTCTATTCCTCGACGATATTATTACACCTCTGTTCCGACGTCGTTAAGTTCGAATTTCCCCAAAAAATGGGCAGGAATAGAGAGAAAGAGCTGCGTGACACGCAGCGATACCAATCTGAAGCAAAACCAATAGCGGCGGCAACCATTAGCCGTGATTCGCGGGCGTCGTAAATTACTCGCGGAAATTCATTGAATTCGTGAATCGAGGATAATGAGGTTTGAAGCACGAGCTCTGCTCGACGACACCAATTTAATGCTCCCCAGTTAAGTTGGACAAAGTTGCCCTCTGCCAGGTTTAAACGGGAGATAAATGGTCCCAAAACAGCACTCGGTGCCCTGTGAAACAAAGTCAACGGTAAAAAAGGGAACAAGAGGAAGAAAAAATAAGAAACGGACGAGGAAAAGGAAATAAGTTTGAGGTAGAAATTCTTGGGTGCCATTGATTAATGTATTTCGACTTGACAGCGCTGTCTTCGTGCGCTTTCCCTAGTAATGTAAATGAGCATACACTTTCAGACATTTTCAGATGTGTCACAGTACAGGAGTGGCCCGGCCCGGATCTGGTCCCGGCACAATTCACTCAAGCATCCCCCAAGACAAGGAAAGCATTTAAATGCTGAAGAAGTTTGCCTTGTACCCCTTGGGAACGTAACACTTCTTTGTGCACCCAAGGAAATTAAAAACCTTTCAAGGCGGGATAAATACTTGATAAAGTGCACGCTAAATCTCTTAGCGAGTGAAATAATTCAGTAATGTGAGATCGAAATTCTTAAAAAAAAACATCACAAAGCTTTTACTCCCGACAAACGGCCGGGAAAAATGCCTCCTGGCTCGCGCTGCGGGACGCGCCGGGCCCAAAAAGGTCAGGCGAAGGATTCTTATTACTTCTGAGACTTTGATAACTTTCTATTTTGCCCTTTGATTACTTTTTATTTTACTTTTATAAAATTTCAATGACTTTAAGGTTCTGTTGGGGCTCTCGTGAAAGGGGCTCAAGATGTTTTAAATGAAATTTCTGACGTTGAGACCATTCGCCTTTCGAGGCAGTGCGACGGCGGCGGAGAACGGTTCCCAACGACTTGTTGGTAAGTAAGAATTTAAGTAAAAATTAATCTTTAAATCCTCCAATAACTTTTGTCTTACCTGGCCACTGACTGCCTGGAATATTGATTGGGCACCCTGCGGGCCCCGGATTCGCTCGGGGGAACCGCGGTTCCTTTCCTTGGAACACCGCTTCCCTCTTAAGGCTTTTGGCTTGCTTAACAGCTGTAACAACCTTGTCGCTCTCTCTTAATTTATGATACGTGAAGGCTTGCGGTGCCGGGAGATTCTAAAGTGGTTCTGGTTGTAATTGATTTTGTGTACTATCCATCCAACAGAGCGGGAGTGATTCTGGATCCTCCTTTTCCTTTCTTAGGGTGAACTTCCGTTGAACTTGTTTCGGTGCTAAATTTCTGGTAATAGAAGCGGTTCCTGTTGGCGTTACATTGTAATTGTGGGGAGATTTGGTCGGCATCTGTCTATAAATATAATCACTGTTGTGCGTCATCTCGTGTTTTAACGTTTTCCTTCTTAAGTTATTCATTACAAATTGTTCTAAAGTTCGAATGACCTTTTAGGAACCGTGCTGACTAAGAATCGTAACGTGTCACCTAAGAATATTGATAGGTATTAGATTTCGCTATATGGCAAAACAACAAAAGCTTGATTTATTTCGATGAATTTAATTCGATGTTACTTTTAAGTTATGTAGGGATTAGGTTCTAATTTGACACTAAAATTTATCATTTCATATAGAAAAGTCCAAAGATATTTCATACTAAGGATTATCTTATGATCCATAATAAACCCTAAAAGAAAGACTATCTAAATATATCAGCCTAAAGTCCTCTCAATTCAAGCAAACAAGGTAATAAGGCTAAAAGATGATTCGCTTGTCCATCCCATCCATATGTTATAGCTAATTTTATCGAGCTAAATAAAGATTCGAATTTTACGAAACCCAAGAAACGAACATTAAAAAAACGGGAGCTCTAGAGAGAGACTTTTTACTAAAAGTCAATATTATTTTCATAATTTATTTTAAATAATCATAAATGACCCGATTTGACAAAAATCATGATTAAAATCTTGGATATTTAAAAATATTGCATTAAACGTTGACGTAATCAACGAAACCATGGGACCGAAAAGCAGTGCAATCACGTCATGACAAATGTTAGGACAAGTAAATATGAATTCGACAAAATATGAACAAGCAAAATGACTGGCTAGTATCAAAAATCCAATAAAATATAGTTACAATGTAATTCCACCTGTAGTACAGCAGTTTTGGTCCATTTGCACGAACCTGCAGGTCTAGCATGAAATACGACGCCAAATCTGTGGATAATGTGAGAGCGTAGTTTTTTTCAAATTGGAAAAATGTCCGACTGCCGTGGCTCATTTAAATTCAAAGAACACATGTAGACCAGTACGTAGGATGTGAAGAGTGTACTTTTCTGAAAAAAATCCTCGCCACAAACTGCCAAAAATTCCATTTGCCTGGAGTATCCACTGGACCATTGTGTTCGCTCCGCGTCGTTTGTTTGTGCACTTAAATGACTTAGCAAATTTCTAATTGCAGGGTTTCCTGCAAGTAATTTACAACAGGTGCAGAGGATCCTTTGTATGGACCATCGAACAATGGCCATGGCTTTGTCGCTATCGTGGTTTTTCCATCTTTTATTTATTTATTTTTTCTGTGGCGCTTGTCAGAGCTGTCGCAGGTACTGCAGGTGCAGCGAATTTTCGCGCGTGAAAGAAAATGCATGCAGTCGTCGTCGGAACAAAGAATCAAAGAATAGAAAACGCTTTCTCCTTTTTATTATCAACAAAAATTTAGGTCCTCGGCTGCACGGTGTCGTGTGCTCCAGCAGAAAACAGCTCACAGGCAAATATTCGGCGCGCCGAGGACGAGGTGCTATTGTTCCTCAGACCCCCCGACGCGAGAAGGTGCCGTGAAAACTCGACAACGGAAGATCAAACATGCACCTTTACCATCCCGCCCTCACCGGAGTCTTAATAATAGCATAATTTTGTTCCCGCAGTCTCAATAATAGCATGATTTTATTAGTCACCTTTGTCGAAATTCCAGTCCTCACCTACGTGTGCCTACTACTTCATTGTATTATGGTCTGGCTACGGTGAACGAAATCCGAAGTCCATACCGCAGGCATTATATGAAATTAAACTCGTTAACTCAATAGCGATCTTTCAAGGTTTTAAATAATATTATTTACGCAAAATCAAAATTTCGGATTAATGAGAAAATATTTTTACAAAATCTGTATTCACTCAATCGGTACTTACTGGCAGTTTCATAAAATCGCGATATTTCGAACCCATTAATCCCTCCGGTATGAAGTTCTCGGGTAATTGTGGGCCATGCTTGTTTAACAATATCTCCTTTTTTAGTGTATTTTTTCAGGCTTGGAGCGTTTTAATTAACCGCACTTTGAAAAGACACAAGAGCTTTTCTGTCTGATTAAGTACGTACAATGTGCACAATGTTCATTATTGCATAAACATCCCTGAAATATGCACTTATAGCGAAATGTAAATAAGTTACATTCTTTACTAACCCATCTTCTGCACCTAAAAGAACAATTTGGAAAACCCAAAAAAACTCGTTTAATGAGAGCTCACAAATATATTTAATTAAAGCAGAAAATACATACGCATAGTTTACAGTGCAGTGGGTTGCTCTTATGTCAACTTTTTAGGAATGTTAACTATGATAGTGTATATAAACATTCAAATTAGGAAATTTTGCTTAATATCATTTTAAGAGAGGATATTTTGAGTGTTATGGTCTTTTGAGAAATGCAAAGCTAAAACTTTAATATTCATTTGGCAGGAAGTAATATTGTAGAAAATCCCGAGTTCTCTCAAAATAATATGATAAAAGGAAGAACTACTCAGCCAATCCCGACATTTCCCGGTATTTGAAATATTACAAGACCTATATACACTAGTCTATTATATTCTATATTCATATCTGTGTAAACAATAAACAATAATTCGAATTTGTAATATTTTAAAAACAAGTTCAATAATTTCAAACGATTACTTAATAAATTTTTAATTTTTAAATTACACCTATTAAAGGTAAGATTTAAGGACAATTATTGCTGAGTGCGGGGGTGTGATTTCTATGCTTTAACAGTGATAGCTGTCGTGAATTCACTCTATCACGTTCAAACGTGCAAACAAGTATTTTATCAATCTCATATTTCAATGCTTGTGGCAATTGACAGGCGTAGAGTATGACCGCCTTCTCCGAACGAAACCTTCGATAGCTTGGAGGAAACATTCACGCAATTTCGAATATCGACTATAACAATTTGCGAGAAAATGATTTCTGATCTACTATATCTTTATAGACCTGTGGGCTGTGTTAAAAATAACTATTTTCGTCTTATCAAATCATAATCCTATTTCCGTATAAACTAAAATCAATATGAATTTTGAAGAAAATATTAACAAAAACACGTTGGTCTGAAATTAAATCAAACTTATTTAAAAGATTTTTTTTCAGTAATTAATTCCTGGTATAACTACTCGAAAAAACGTTCTTAAATTCTTAGAACAAAACTCGAAATATATAAAGAGATATAGTATTTAAGGCGAGAACTCGCGAAAAGTTTATAATTCCTACAAAGTACAGTAACCGAAAAAAACAGACTGCAACTTTAATCATTTGTTTGGAACTATTTCCAATGAACTTAGGAAATTTTTCAAAAAGCATACAAGTAACATTCTACAACAATTCCTTTTTAAAATCTCAAAAGTTCTCTTTCTTATATGTACTAGTATTTTGCTAAAAATCCTTTGAGACTAAATTCTCCATAGGTTATTGATATATCTGGCTTTTTGCTCTATTATATGATAAGGTAAATATCTTTTTATAGTCTTGCATTTTCAAATTAAACATTTATAGAAATTATTTAATTTCCTGGTCACAATTTGTATTCAATTTAGTTTCTAATAAAAGTTTTATAGTTTTTGAGAAAATGAAGAATTGACCCGTATTAAACTACAAACATCAACTTTATTGCGTTTTTTTACTTAATTGGTAGGACCTTCCTAGAAAATCATCAAATTCTAGACCCTTTTGATTCAAAATCAGCATTTGATTTTTATGGTATAATAAAAATTCCCCAATTTTTCAAATTTCTTAGGATCCTTCTAATTAACTACTCAAGGCAAGCCCTATTCAAGAATTAACGGAATTAATTGAGTGAATAAATTAATTCAAAGTATTCGCTGGCTAATTTACGCAGTCAATTCAGTAAATCCTATAAGAACATTAAGAACCAGCTTGACCAATTAATAATTGCTTTACATTTTAGCTAGGAGAAATTACATGCATAACCGTTTGAATGATTTCATTGTCTAGACACAATTAGTGCGTAAGAACACTGAGCTAAATGATCGAATTATATCCAATGAAAACCCTCTTATCCGTCATCACCGTGATCAAACCCACCTCGCTATTCTAATAGATATTCTAATTCCAAGGAAAATTTCATGAATATTTATTAACCCCGTCGTCCCAACCCCAGAACATCAACACATTATAAGAGGTATCTCTCGTATTAAATTGTTCAGAGAATAAGAATTTTATTTTATTTTAAAAGGACTTGACCAAATGGATAATTAATGCCTATAGTACAAATAAGTTCTACAAATATTATTCTTTGAAAAGGTTTTTATAAAAGGGCTAAGTTATATATGTATTATACAAAATACTGGCTAGTCTTTTGTTATTAAATTCTAAACAGGCCTTCAATAAATTAGAATATTTTTGACCAATTATTATACCTTTTTGGTCCAATTTAAATAAATAATATATCGACCCTATGATTATAAATTAAAACCTTCTATTTTAAGAAAAACTATGATTTTCAAGTTGTTAGAAATCAAAACTTGTACGAAAAAAAGTGTATGCGTGGTCGCCAAAGTCCAAAGTGAAACTTCAAAGTTAGGGGAATGGGACTACAAACGAATAATTGAGCTATATGAAATCATGAGTTGAAAATATATATTTAACTTGTATCGATGTCTTCACTAAAATCTAAAAATGAAATGCTAAACTTTGATAACTAAAACAGGATATAAAATTTTGAGATTTAATTTTATCTAAATATCCACAAAATACTGCGTCAATCGTTGTTTCAGATCTTGCTTTTGCTATTGTTTTATCATTATTTAGCTTCAATTTGAATTTATTATGTAAGAAGTTGATCAGTGGTTATGCTTCTGGATTGGCGAAATTTACGTTAAAATCACCACTCAACATCATTGGTACTTCCCCCAAATTTTTATTTAATACAGCTGCACCCTCTAGTGTATATGCCAGTAATATTTCATGTATGAAATAATAGATCACTAACTCTTTTATTTGGTGATATATAAACAGCCACAAGGGGAATTGTTTGGCCATTTTCTATAATACATCGTGCTGCACAAATTTCCCCCACTGCTGTCATATTCACAGGCATGGCCTCCATTTGTTTTGTTGTGAAATCTATGTAAAAAGTGACCGTAGTTGTTGTATCAGTAGAGTTATGATTGATGGCATCTCCACCAGCTCTGATCTCTAGGCATTTAAATTTCACTACCAAATCAAAATTGGGTACGACACTTTTATCTTCATATCGTAACCAAGTCTCAGAAAGAATCAGTAGCGTTGATTTTTGCGCCACTTCATCCAGTAAATCTCTTGTATGAGCGTTTAGATTTCAAAAATTCAATGAATATATTTAAAATCCCTTCCTGGTGGTTATAAAGTCAATCATTTGTCGATGGTTTCCAATTTGTTGGGAGCGAGTCTATGAAACTCTGCTTGCAAAGCCCCCATTGAAGTTGGTGTTCTTCGTCCATGATGAAATGTGGAAACTTCGTTAGATGTAAAGTCCATTGATACTCGTTACTTTAGATAATGCCACATATACCAATTGTTGTGACTGAGTCTTGTCATACTCATAGACGACGTCATCGAATGTTCCCTCTTGTGATTTATGTATATGTATTTATGTAATTTGCACAGGTAGATACCAAAGGAAAATGATTTTTTCTGTCTCAACGGTTTTATTAGTATTTAAGTAAATCGTAGATCTTCTTCGCGCAATTGATACTTCTGATCGACTTATATTATGTTGTTGTACATAAGCAATAACTTTTCTTCTGGTTTTCTCTCCAATTTTTTGTGAATTAGGAAACTCTAGTCATACGCGTGTCACTTCACTTCGTTACACTCTACATGTCTCAGTTTACCCATTGCACCGCTAACCAATCCGTCTGAGAGATCTGTGTTAGTTGTCAGCATATATGACTTATTTAAAATTAATATAACTTCATACGGTAGTCTTCCAGCGTCAACGATTGACATTTTGTGCAACGTTTGTCGAACAAATGCTTCCTGTTCTGCACCGTGGCAACCAACGAAAACATCTTTTGCTTTTGAAATGATTTTATTTTCAGCTAAATTCAAAACAGCTTGGTTGTATACACTCACTTAGTTATTAGACGGTATTTGGTCAATTTCACATTATAAAGTATACGGTGAAATAGAATGGAGTTATATTGAAAATACATTGTTCAGTAAAGGACCTCCATTACATACGTCAACAACAGCAAAAAGTTATATTAATATAAAAATTGTAACATAATACAGGGTCTTTCAATAATTATGTCCGAAATTTGACATCATATTGCTGAGACGCTTCAGGTGGAAGCGCTGTCATTCTTTGACGTTTGTGTTCTGCCATAGTCACCATTTTACCATGGAGCGCTATATTATGCAACAACGCGTCGAAATTGTTAAAACTTATTATAAAAATTCGTGTTCTGTTCGCCAAACTTTTCACGAGCTACGAAATATTTACGGCCGAACACATTTTTGGTTGAACAGCATCGTGAATAAGCAAAATTGCCGCATTTGAGGAGAGAGTAATCCACAGCAGTATCAAGAGTCTCCATTGCATCCGGAGAAACTTACTGTTTGGTGTGGATTTTGGTCAGACGGCGTCATTGAGCCGTACATCTTCCGAAACGAGAATGGCCAGACGGTGACTGTCAATGGCGACCGGTATCGGGCCATGATAACTTTTTGTGACCTCAATTGGATGACAAGACGGCGCAACGAGTCACACTTCGGGCGTTACATTGGAGTTGTTACAAAAAAAATATCCAGAACGCGTTATTTCCAGAAGAGGCGATGTGGAATGGCCGCCAAGATAGTACGATTTAACGCCCTTAGACTTTTTTCTCTGGGGCTACGTTAAGTCGCTGGCTTATGGCAACAAACCAACAACAATTGACCAACTGGAGAACAACATCATTCAAACAATTGGTGAGGTCCAGCCCGACTTTTGCAACAGAGTCATACAAAATTGGACCTCTCGGATCGAGTCCTGTAAACGAAGCCGCGGGGGCCATTTGAGTGATATCATTTTTAAAACATAATGGTATTGAATGTACTTTAATACGCAATAAAGGTTTCCGTCATATGTCACACACAACTCTTTTTATTCAAATTTAAAGTTTAAACACGCTTAATGAAATCCCTATATATAAAACATATTCTGAATGGAATCTCTATTATCAATATTGTGCCATTGTTATGAACAATAAAAAAACTACATAAGTTAAGCTTCTAGACCTGCTCTCATGTAAATTAAAACTGGGAGTAGGTAAAGTTCTATCCTGGGGACTTAAAAAAACACTTCGTTTTCTTTTATTAAAAATGTTTAATGTCCGAATGTTCTTATGGAAAGAAAACTGACTATAATTTTTGAAGCAAAATTCGTCATCGCACAAACATATAAGCAAAGCTATGTACATATGAGATCTATGGGAACGAAGGCATATGCATACATGGGAAAGTCTGGTGTGCGGATCATTTTCTCTGCCTACTGCTCAAACAGTTCTGGCAAACGCAGAGCTAGCTCTTACAGTTGTGAAAACATGTCTGAAAGAGGGACCACGAAGCATAAGAGAGAAAGCGCATAAAGAGTGGAGCATTCGACATTTCTCTTCTCCTCTGCCTGCCTTCTCTGGCAATACCCATCAATTCGCTTCACTTTTCGTAACGTTTCCATTTTTCAACACGGCAATTTACTCTACCGCGATAAAAGAAATTTCACTTCAAAAAATCCTGAAGCCGGTTTAATTCAATTTTAACTAGATCCAATAGACGAGCCAAGTTGGAACAAGCCGAACCAAATCGAACCGAGTCCAAACGAGTCAACTCAAAGCGACAACTAATCTGAGCGAATCGATCTGTTAGGCTAATTTACGCCGAGCTCAGTCGACTAGAGCCGCGCAAAGTCACACAGAACCAAAGCGAGCCAGATAAATTTAGCTGCTTGACTTTTCAAGAAAGCGTTTTCCATTCATTATATTATTCAAAGAAGTTTAAAAATCTTATCAAAGCATTATAATTATTATCGTTCGAGAGGCAAAGTTAAAAAATTTATGTATACCATATTTGTTGTACGTAACGCCTCGCCATCAATCAATAATATAATTATTTAATTTTATTAAAACATGAAATTTGTAATATATGAAGATTTGCTTTCAGGATGGGCCATTTCACGGTCTTACTTACTTTACTTTACTTTCAATAATGAGTTTAAATTCTGCTTAGAAATAAAGAAATATAAATTAAATTATAAAGAGTTTCATATTCACACGAGATGTATTTATGTTAGCAGATGGATATTTGTCACCGTCTGCAGGTGGATAAGCATCACTATGGCAATTTAAAAATGTCGCATAAAAGCTGCCGTAAAGAGCAATTCTTAGAAATGCACTTAGTGAAGGCAACTTCCCTTTTAATACTTGAGCAGTTATTTTGCAAAGTCCATGCTACTTGTGTCAGAAAACTTCAAAATTCTTGAGAACTCTTACTGCCGTTCTGTCCCAGGTAGGGGCTGCTCACAGGCCGATGTTCTTTTTTTATATTTTTCATTTCCCAGCATTCTGGAAACGGGAAAACATATTACGGATTTTTTCATGCCCTGTTGCACATTTTACTTCTAAATCTATTTCGAGCTTTCAAAATTGGTAAACAACCTTACACACCTTGACTACTCACATCGTACAGGAATACATTTATGTTTGTCTATCGCTTTACCACAATCCCTCCCTTTTTCTTGTGTCAGTCGAAGGTGCTTAATAAATTTGTGATGATTGCAATTCTGTGGGAGCCACTATATATGGCTGAGGCATTAATTCGCCGTTTGCCAGCCACACTGTGCCCCAGAACCTTCGTAGACCGAAGGCGATATGTCACCTTAACAGTCCGATTAGAGATAAGGGATTCATTTCCCGAATAACACCGAGCACCTGGCTCTTCCTTCTCGTCTTACTTATACTTGAACAGCTCCTTCAACAGTCTCCGGCACTGGCTCTGCCATCTTCCGTCGATAGGAATCCAATGAAGGAGAAACTTAAACGAGCGACGACGAAGACGTCGTCGTCGTCCTCTTTCAGGAGGAACAGGAGCGATGAAGTAGCAATTAATCGAAGCCCTAAGTAATTTCCACGGGGTGTTATTGGTTTTTCCCAGAATCCGAATCGCCGCTGCCGAGCGCTACCTCCGTCTTCGCCCGCAAACAGGACTTTTATGTCCTTCAGAGGGTTGAAAATTTGTGCAGATTTTTTCTATTAAGGAAACGGCACATTAACCTAAAACTCAATGAGACTGAAATAAGTAATCTTAAATCTAAACGATTCCGTGAACGAAAAGAATCCTTGTCTGTCTCCCAGTTTTTCAACTGCCCACCGGCAGCCCTCTAGAGGCATCACTGGACATCTAGTAGGAGTAAAACCAGCGAAGAAAATGTAATTAAAATGTAAATCTTGGACCCGAATTAATTAACTTTGATATGTCGTCCGTACGGTTTTTTTTCCTTTTTTTTTTTATTATATTGAACAGTGGATGCCGAAGCTGGTGGCAAGGGGTCGAAGGCGGAAATGTTTTGCGATGAGATAAATTTTAAATCGAGTCAAAACGGCGCGGTCTTCCACGAGAGGCTCCTCAGTTTAATTAATTCCTTTGTACAAACGAACCGCCGCTGCTCCAACTCCATCTCCATCTTGGCCGATGTCTCCGCGGCTTGGGGTCATGTAAACTAGAGCCATGCGGTCTTCATCGGCGGTTAATGGACCCGACAACACCAGGACCAGGGCACCGGGAGAGTTCAAGGAAGCTCTCGTCGGTATTATTTTGGTTGTCGCCGGGCAGATTTCCCATCGGTTGTGTTAAAACATCTTACATCAGTATATTGGCCTCCGGAAAGCGGAAGAAGTTAGCGCCCTGGGAATACGATCCGGGCGTCTCTAGTTCGCCATTTAAGCGATTTTTAAAAAGCAAAGCAATTTCAATGCTGTTTTATTTCTTGTCAATACAGGCGTTGCTGAAAAGCTCAAAGATCAAAAATTTTTCAAAAAGTCTAAAAGTTCAAGGACAAACCCTCGAAAATTCAAAACCAAATATACGGAGTACTTTATTTTAAAATGAATATTCTACATTATTAACATTTTCAATATAGAAAGACTGAGAAACAAAAATCTAGTGTACGGCTAGGTTTTGTAAGGAAAGGTAGAAAATTCACACTCCGTAAAATTAAAGTTTCATGTTATTAGAGTAGGCCCTCTGAACATGATTTTGTTCTTTTCTTCCGCCCTCCAAGTCAATTTCTTCATGTTCTCACAATCTTTTCATGAAGTTTGCAATTTGTACAATATTTTGAGGAGATTAGTTTAACTATACTTCACAGAAGAGTACAAAACAAATTTTGTTGTAGCACCTTCGGAATTTCTAACGAAAGCAATCAGCCTTCCTTCCAAACAGTATAATAAATTAAGATCTATCCACAATATGCGGCACGGAAGTTATTAAACCAATGTACAGTGTGGACGGAAAATTTCTATGCAGTGATTCCACGAATTTTCTCATAGTTCATCTATAGGTATTCCCGCAATATCAGTTCCATGGAATTCATGTTTACAGTAGTTGCAGGTAAAAGGTCGGAATACCTGCTGGTATGTTATTAACTTTCATTCTGTTGTACAGTACGGTGAAAAAATAGCCTACGAATTTCATATCAAATTATTGTAAGTTTTTGTGACAGAGTTAAGTTGTGAGAAAATTTGAAAAGAAAAAAAGGTAAGTAATGAAAAATTTTTTTGTTTAGAGTGTATTCTAAAGTTATGTCATGAGTGTTTTGAAAAGTGTACTAAGAAATCCAATACAAAATATCTGTATATTTTCTTCATTGCAAATAAACGCGCTTTTCAAATTCTTGCGTTTTTCCTTTGGTTTTTAGTGATAGTTAATATTTTTTTGCAACTTTCAGCTGAAAATGAATGCACGTGAAGAAATAAGGAGAAATATCCAACAACTTTCCCAGAGAGGCGAACCTCAATTTCCCGTCAACTTAAGGTCTCGAGGACCACAGTGAGACTGTGGACTTAGCGAGGGGAAGGAAACATGACAGATGCGAAATGAAGTATCCTGTCACCAAGCATAAAAGAAAAAATACGGGAACTGGTTAAAGACAAGCCTAGAGTAGGAACGCGGACTATAGCAAAAGTCCTAAATGAATCCACCAACTTTCGCCAGCGCATGAAGAAAATTAGTAGGACAACGATAAAAGACTACAGCAGGAGTCGTCCTTGGGGTAAACATGCCTATGTTCAGAGAGTAAAGCCTATTTTGACAAAAAAACATAGCAGATCGCTTGAGATTCAGCCAACGAGTTGTACAAACAAGGACTGAGGATAATGATTGCTGTAGTGATCAGTAGTTATAGAAAAAGCGAGTTGGTAATCGTAAACGAAAGTTCCACTGTTAATGGGGAGTACTACCGAGAAAGAATTCTGCAGTAATATGCAGAATGGAGCAAGATGCCACACTGCAAAAACAAGTGTAACCTTTGCTCAGACAATGTTTCCGATAGTTTCCCATAGATTGGCCAAGAAGCTCACTAGATCTTATCCCTATTTAAGATCTTGGACACACCTTCAAATCTCTGTGTTCAGAGCGCCAACACCGCACAATCGCGAAACGCTGGTCGCCAGAATAAAGTAAGAGTGGAATTCCATTACCCAGGAAGAACTACTCTGTTATTGTGACAGTTTTAAGGAAAGAATTAATGAATGCCTAGAAAAAGAAGGACATACAAAATATTGAAGTTTTTGTTAAGCTTAATAAAGCGTACATTTTATAAAAAATTGTTGTTTTTATCCTGTTCCGACTGATCTTTGTAAAATCCAATGTATATATGTATATATGTATGTATGTATCAATATACGTATATGTGTGTATATGTGTGTATTCAATAGTTTTTACCTCCCTCTAGACACAAATTGCAAGAGTTCTAAAAATAATGACTAAAAAACACCTTATAGTTTATATAAATATAACTCTAAAGAAAGCTAAATGACTTTTGCTTTAAGTAATTTGTTAATTTCCGATCTCTCGAAGGAAGAAAGGCAAGTGGAAAGATGTTTAAAATAAGTCCAAACTAATCAAAACCCATATTTGCGTACAATGTCCAAAAGAAGGTTAAAAATCCCCAGAAAACGTGGAAACGTGGAAAAATTCGCCGACCCGAGAGACCTGAGTGCAAACTAAGCACGACCGGGCTGGTGCCCATTTATGACTCGCTTAATGCTTCCGTCAAGAAGTCCGGTGGCGGGTTTTCTGTCCGGAGATTAAAAATTCGTTGCATTGCTACCCCCATCGAATGAATTTTAATTACACCCGTATATTTATAAACGAATTGCATAAATTCGGAGGCACTAATGCCTCATTCGTTTTATCCAGCGATTTTAGTACCGGCAACCGAGAGTGGGACAGGACGAGCAGGCCTCCAAGACGCGGGGGTGTAATTTTAATGACTGCGAGAACTAGCGTCACTGGATAGTGGTGGAGATGTTAGCACTAAAAACAAGTGTCTGCACAGGAACAGTCCGGAACCTTTTCGCTGCCCCGTAGAACACTCCCGCCGTGCCGCCGTAAAAAACTTAATTGCTGCATCACTTAGCGAGCTGCAGTTTAATTCTGCTTTAATTACTTAAGATAATTTCCATAACTTTTGAAGAGGAGCTATACACCGAGCCGCTGCCTAAAACAACTACAACTACGCGTCGCTCTACAGTCCCGTGATAAAAGCGTTTAAAAGCGAATAACATCGCCGGCGGTTATGAAATTTTTATTTTTGCTACAGAACAGAACATTCCCACTCCATTTAATCTTAATGCAAGCTATTACCGCGCACTTTCCTTATTTCGCTTGATCTCAAGCCCCACTACACCTGTCCATTTGACTTTACGAAGGTATTTAGTTAAACTACATTGTACACTCCGTGAACTGCGAACTCAGCTTTATCTGATGGCTCCATATAAAAGAGCAGGGTGCACCTGGCTGCAGCTCTTAACTTTCGCGTTTTCTTATCCTGTTTTGCCTAAATCTGATTTATGACTACCTGAATACCTAGGAATAATCACGAAATAGGACTCTACCACTTTTGACCTATCAAAGGAAAAAATATTACTTTACTTAATTATTTTTGGACTTCTCAATGGCATCTTGAAAGCAAAGGTACGTAAGAAGTAAGAAAACACAGAAAACAAGCATTTAATTAATCTTACCAAAGGTGGATGAATGTTGATCAATACCCTCCACAAAATCAACGGCTACATAAATATATCGAATTCAACTAAATGTTGTCTATTGCAAGTCTAACTGAAACGAAATCTACCAAGTTTAAATAATTAGGAAACGAGCTTACAATTTCACATACATATAAAAGCAGGATTGTCGATTTTCACTTTCATCTTAAACGAGTAGTATAATCTGCGCGTGTAAAGTTTTAAAAAAGGCAGAGATAAATCATTACAGAAATGGTTAAAGAAAACCGTATAACACTGAAATCAAAGGATAAGGATGCATAAATTCCAATAACTTTACGAAGATATTTTGATAGAAATAGATTTTTATGTATATGGTTTTATAATTTATAGTTTAAAATATCAGTTACCGTTTGGACTACAAAACCAAATTTTGTGTCATTTGACTTTAAAATATGGTGGCAAAGACGAATTTTATTAGTAGACAAGTTTTCTTCAATGTATCAATAATATCCGAAGGTAAAAGGAATATGATCAAAACATTGTTTCAATTAGTAGAATTTCTACTTTACAACATCTCTAAAATGTGCAATTATAAATAAACTCCTAACTGTTGCTCTTATCCTTTTGATATGAAGAAAATGAGCTTCTATTTGGATTCTATTTCACAGAAATCAAGGCATTAAGTGCTCTAAATATTTCCTACTTTGTGTATGAAAGCCTCGATACGCTAGTACAATTAGCAGCCATTAATTTTAAATTAACAATCTCCTAGCAATTTTGAAAAAGGTTTCCAAGAACCAACCACAGTGATAATAATCCAAGTGTATTTAATGAACCGTGATTAATCGATAGATTGTTCGGGCCGCAAGAGAATGGACTCACCAAAATGTTGCTGTAACTTTGTTTAAACAAATTAAATCCATTTCTGACACATCCCATACATGAAATAACCTCGCAGACATAAAAATCCTCTCCACCTCTATCTATCCAATTTAAAATCCAAATTGACATTTGAAGAACACAAACAGTTTTCTCATTTTGGCCACTTCACTTCACCGGCTATTTGATACCTCTGACACTCGTTAGCACAATATTCACACAAACGCTTCAAATTCTCGGGAATTTTAATACAACTTCAATTAAATTTCAATGAACATGTTGAGCAGAGTCAACCGCATCACAACTAAAGGGGAAACAAAGGCTCCAGTGGACTATTGACGAAAAGGGTTAATAAATGTCGGTTTCTCGGTGTAGGCAATGCAGTTCATGAACAAATTCTAATGGCGCCTGAATTGTTCGATTTTAAAATGGAAACCATTTAGACAATACCAAATAAAATTGACTTATGATAATTTGGCACAAAACTTGTGGAAAAGACTTTAACAAATTCTTACCTGTTCACTGATTCCCTTGTGATATTATTAAATACAAAGGCGTGCTTTCTGAACTGCATCAAAATGTTTTATTAAATAGCTAAAGTGGAAAATTTCGCAGGATTAAAGATGAAATATAAAGTAATAAAAAACGAAAAGGCAAACATCTGGATGCAAACCTAAATACAACGATCTCGAGCTCTAAATTTCAGTATTACTACTCGTAAATGGCAAATTAATGAGCAACAGATCGGTTTAAATATTCTTCCATAAGTCTCTTCAGTCCTTGAAGTGCATTAGGACTTTTTAATCCTTAATATCAAATCCGCCTATTGATAAATGAATATTAATTCTATTACTAAACATTTTTTATGAAACTAAAGGATAATATTTTTGAGTATTATTTTTCGGAAAATCCGTTATTTCATAAATTTTATCTTAAATATTGGCGCTTTACTAGTTACTAAAGGCTGTACTAAGATTTTTATAATTAAAATTAGCTGATCGTCTATGAGTTCCGGAATAAAGTGAAAACTACTGGATATATACAAAATGCATTTACAGTGTTTTATAACTTAGCAATCTAGAAGCAAACTGCGGTAGATATCATCTTGCTGCAACCTCTAGGAATGACGGAAAAATAAATGAAAATCGTTTGCATGTGTTTCGTAGCTTTTACGTCGTAAGTACTATGATAAAAGCTTGGATAGCTTGGAGAGGTGATGTTAAAGGCCTGGTAGACTACCAAAAAGGTGACGGAAAACCATTGTCTTATACGGAAGTTTATTGCTAAACATCCCGCGAAACATCCCGAAAGATGTTCATGTTTCCCACATTAAATCTTGTTAAAGTTATAAAAAGTAATAAAATAAATATCAAATAAAGTCAGATTGTAAAACTGCGCCAAAAAGTGTTACACCTTTACACTACCACAACTAAAATTAATCGATAACCGTGATCATAGATAAATTTAAATTCTCATTAAATCGAAAACTAAGTACTTCCTGAATATTTCAGATTTCGCTAGTTGGATAAATATTGATGCGATGCATTTACTTTTCGTGCAATTCTGCTTAGCCATCGAAACATAGAATACATGGCCCAGTGAACAAATTTAAATTTCCAATAAGTATTTAGCAGATTGTTAAAAGTTGTCGCTTAAATATGTATGTTCCAAGATCCTGTCGAAAGTTGTAGGAAATTATTTTGGAAACATTGTCCCACCGCAACTGGGGTATGGTCCGTCACTTAGGGCTATTGAAAATGTAATCAGTTCAAGATTAACGTATAATCAACATGTCCATTGCTAGCAGTCTCCATCGACAACAACTAAGCAAGTATTTGCATTTATGTATGCCCCAATCCCGGGGGGCGTAGCCGAGCTGCTTCAGATCGAGATATTCAATAAAAGGAATGATAGTCTCAAATGAAATTTACTGAGCGCCCCCTCTGCGGCTTGTCCTGGTTGTCTTCTCTAAATACCTTCGACGTTTACAAAGGAGAAATTATCGGTTCGGTTTTGATTCCAGACGGGCAATTATTTAGCTCGACTACCTGCTTCAGCCCGGTGGCCTGTGTAACTATAATTTATTTTACATGGAAAGTTTATGGTCAACTGCATACGAAATTCATTATGCAATCAGATGGAGTGGCCATGCTTTAGAATTCAAAACAGCCGAAGCCGGTGCCCCGTTCCCGGGGTCCCGTGCAGTCCAGTGTCGCCAGACCACCACCGAGCCCAATAATTGCTTTAATTTTTAACGAGGACCAGAACTAGCCCCGGTTCGACTCTATCAATTAGCAGGAGCTCATTAATTGCAGCAAGTCCCAGAAAAGTGGTGACAGGTTACAACTGAGAAGACCGGATATCCCGGATCCCGGCACGATATTATTTTGGCACCGACATGCGAAAAATGCCCGTGTTGACAGGTAATCGCTCAGAGGTGGTCCAAACTTGGTCCAGCACTGCCCTGCGACAATCTGAGTAGTTACTAATTCAATCTGCCACCGGATGTACTTTCGGCATTGCTCATGAAAATTTAATCGAGAATCCCCAGAGCGGCCGCATGAACTTTTAATAATTCTGATAAAGTTTGCTTATCTGAACGGCTTTCAATTTATGTTTATGGCACCGCCCAAGGCGGCCGATATGAACTAGCAAAACTGTCTCATCCGCTCCAGAAAAGTGCTTTCTGTCGCCCGTTCAGGCAGCGCGAACGCCAAATTCGGATGCAATAAAATCCGGGAGTGCTCCGACGCTGCTGTTCCGATAAGAGTTGCGCGGACTTAGAGCGAATTACAGAATAAAAAATAAATCGGTGGATGAACGGGTTAAAGCTTTAATCGGGCATTGAGGGCAGAGTTGCCGTTGTAAAAAATCCAATGGTGGCAACATTCCTCGCAAAACGTGCTATCGAGAAAAATTTATTAAAAGCTCTGTAATTGAAATAGGACTAGAAATTCTTAATTTAATTTAATTTAAATTTTTTAACACACATAAGTTGGTATAGCCATGAATAAAAACAACACTTTAACATTTTATTTTGTAAAGAAATCAGATGTTCAGTAGTTTCTGTAATCTTTTTGGGTTTTACGTAAAGCGCAGGGAAACAATTATATTCATATATGTTTATACTTGAATTCGCTTCTTTTATATTCTGAAAATTAGTATAAAATAATGTGGAAACTCGATTCATGGCTCAGTTCACCTTAATTATTTATTTATTTCAAATGTTTCTTCGCGAGAGTAAGAAATTAAATTACACAGGCGATTCCAACGCATTCAGCTTACTAAAACTATCTTTTTCAATATTCACTGTACTCCGGGTAGCAGCGTTTTTTGTGTTTTGTATTATGATTCTAAAAAAACCATTCATGTACCAAAAAATTCAAAACATTTAGCCAGGAAAATGAACAACAATCGCAAACATTTGGGGAGCATTGACAAATTTTAAAATAAATGTTTTCGAATTTAAATCATTATATTATCTTTAATATTTACATTATCTACGATATTTATTTAAAAAATATCTCAGTTGGTTGTTCCAGGTAGTACATATAAGCGTGGGAGTAAGGAACACAATAAATAAACATTTTGGTCCGTCGACTGTAGAAAAACGGCAACGCAGGTCAAAGGGCGGACTAGGGTGGCATTGGGTCATGATGTGGCAGCACAACTCTCAGGACTTTCCTGGATCCTTGATGGGCTCGTTTGTCTTATTAAATGGCCGGTGTAATGCTCCCTGGTTAGGCCTTGGTGGCCGGATTGAATTTCAAAGGTAGCCACTCTTTTTGCCGTCAGATAGCGTATAAACAAAATGCTTTCCTCGCCAAAGGGACTCTAGCCAAAACCTGAACAATCTCGACTACCTGCCAACGTGACCAGCCCGCCCGGCAGCGATGCTTGGATGCTTTTAAAGCTAAAGGATTTACCGCCATAATCCCGGACTTAATGAAACGCATTCCCCGGCTACTGCATAAATTCCACGTTTTAAACCCGGCAACGCTTTTATCTGTCGTATGTTCGCATTAATTCGCTGCGAGATTTGACGGATTTCGCATAAATCAGAAATTGCGTGCCCGCAGCATATCCAGGATTCGCGAACCCGATTCTGTATTTAAAATAACCCCATCCCACCTTTTGTCTCCTGCTTAGTGGTTGTCCGTTAAAGGTGCGTTTTAATGGCTGCGGACCCGTTGCGGGGGCAGATAACCGCAACTCGCGATCGCCACAAATCCACTTGGGATGGCCACGATTTTGTCTCAATTCAGAACAAATTAAAGCATAACTCAGACACTGTCGCCGCGCAGCCCTGTCGCTGCGAAAGTTTCGCCTTTAATTTCCAGGAACTGGTGCTAGATAAAGCCCATAACAATATTTCTCCATATTCCTGGGCAGGGTTGGAGGAGCCGCGTTGCCGCGTCGGATGCGCCTGGCAGAGTGTCAGGGTACTAGTACACCTTTGTTTCGAATTAAGAGAGTAAATTCGCAGTCGTTTGTTTTAGTAGGTTACCATCGCGCAAGAGGTCGCGTAGGGGAAAATACAAATGATTGTTTGACATAAATCAAAACTTTTGAAGATTTGCATAGTAGACATGCTCCCGCAGTAGAGGACTTAGCGCCACATAAGCCGCCTCTCGTCGAGCACCCGAATTGTTCCCAATTTTCGATGAATTTACATTCCTCCTACGACGCGAAGGAGGACTTGTGTCGCGGGCGACGCGGACTACTTCCTCTACTTCTTCATCTTTATCCTTGAGGCTGTTGTAGCAGCGACTTGGCTGATATTCCCGGAATTATGCTAATTTGTACTTCCTGTCAGGCTCATTTGACTGCCAATCTTACGCTTCATTGCGAATCAACAGTGGATTTATCGGGACTGGTTCTGACTGCTACAGAAGTTGAGTAGCCACCACTTATCGCACTGTTTCAGAGATTAATAAACAAAAGAAGAAGAGCCACTCGTCCGTTCTGAGGAATCCCCGACATTCTTTACTATTTTTTTTTTAATCGTATTCTTCAAACAGCTTGAATTGCATATTTTAACAGATTCCTAAAAGGAAATATAATACAAAAATAACATTTTCAAATATGCTTCTTTATTTCATTGCATATTGGAAAATGCATTTATTAAATTTTATAGCAAGATTACAGCTTGGAAGCTAGTGGAGGGGCAGTAGTTTTTAAATTGATTTAATATGATTACTCGTAAATAATATTGCTCAAAATGTTTGCCTTTGGGAGACTAAAATCCAGTGCTTTATCACATTTCATCATGCGATAGTCCAACCACTGCAGAAAATATGAAGTGATTAATAAAAATCAAACGTGTTGATGGTATCATTATTATCAGAGTTTTTTGTTTTTCCTCTAAACGAAGGATTTCACACATCTTTTTTTCAATTAAGGCCAGCAGCATGTTGCAGCAATAATTACCCCGTTGTGAATCCTATAACGACCAAGACCAAGAGCGTTGATGCCATTATTGTGGCGTCTTCGAATTATCGGCTTTCTCAGAGTTCACATGCCAAGTAATGAGCCTACCATCTGGACCGATATCGCCTTCGAGTTTCAAAATGCAAATATACCCGCAGGTGAGTGAATTGCAAAGATATTATCCAGCCCAACTCTGGTAGGCTTCAGCACCTGTTCACAGGGGCCTATAGTGTACGTGCATCTCCCTATAGACCCAAAGGGAAGTCGCTCAACGACAAACTTAGACGCCCTTTGCCCATAAAATTGAAAATGGGAAACTATTAGGATCGATCAGGGCAAATAAACTAGATTTAGGGCAGGCGAACCTTTTGTTAAGTTGATTAAGGTGTTTCAAGTTTTTTGGCAGGTACCAAACCGTTCTAATCTTCGCATAAAGAGGTTCATTGAGAGGATGCCTTAATAAAATCTAAAAATGGTCATGTCAAACAACATCCCCAGGACGAAGGCCTACCCTTGTCTGGCGGGTTAAATGGAGGCAAACCTTTATAAAAATAAAAGGCCAGAGGAGGACACTATTTTCCTTTTCTTAAGTAACTTGTGACGACTTGACATATGTACTTTTCGAAGGGTATAGCTCAAGTGGAAACAAATTTTCTCATGCTTTCTCCTGTTTTTCCCTTTTGCGAACGTATGTAGGCCGCCGAGCAAATTGTCCTTTGTCTTCCCAACCAAAGTCCTCCCTAAATGTTTAATTATGTTGCCGACTATATCGTAATATCGAAGAAGCTTCTCGACCTTCATGTGCCTTCATTTTTAATGGGCTCGAGGTTCCAAGGTAATTTGACTTGCTCCTGCAGTATGTTTGAATCCCAATATTCGTTATTTTTCTTGAAGAAACATTTTTACATTGTTGTTTTTTTTTATTTTGATTTTTCGTTATCCCCAAAATGTTTTTGTCTGGCGGATTTTTGAAGACTTCCTTGAATAATTTATAAAACCCGAAAAATATGAATTTCAAATAAAATACAACATGAAAAAGGGAAACCTTTTCTTAAGTTTCAGTTTAAGCATTTTTCAGATACTTATTTTGCTGATAAGGTACAAATAAATGTTCTTCAAATTTTAAGCCATTTACATGAGCACAGTAATTTAAGATTTATAAATGAAAAGTCATCGGAAAAGTAATAAATCCATTTCCATGAAATTCTTTAAAACCGACGTCTGTAGCATGTAGAGCATTCTGCTCGAATAAAAATCAATAAAATGAAATGGCAAAAAAACACACGTGTGTGTAATAAATATATCAACATTTCGAATTCTGTGAAAATTATTTTAATTGAATTAATATTTAATTTCAATAATCTAATTGTAGACTCTTCCCGTCGCACCCGCAAAAAATACAGATTACTGATGGTAAAAAATTATTAATACAAAATCATTAACTAAGTTGAATATTTTGATATTAACTTTAGTCAATTAATAGGACAGTTTTGAAATAGAAGAAATTTACTTTTTATGGATTTTCAGAACGTATACGACGTTGTAAAATGTTTGTTAAAAAATCTCAAGTAGTTTAAATTTTAATTAATCATAACTTTTAAATATTTTCAATCTCATTTAAATATTTTCACTTCTTATAAGTATTGAAACAAATTCAGGTGTTTTTTAACTAAACAGAGGTTGTATTTCTTTCTTCAAATCAAATGCTTATACACTTAGGGTTCATAAATCTCTACTGATTGTTTCTTCCTGCCAGATTAGATTAGAGTAAATCATCAAACTTAGTCTATATTTTTAAAAAGACCGACTATGTTTTGACATTTTCAAAATAATTCAGTAAATTGAAACGAGGCTTAAATCTAAGAAGTTGAATGCGAAATTGCCTCAAGCTTTGGATTACCTTTTAAACTCCCTAGATAATATGGCATGTCGCTTATCACAATTTGTTCTAGGATTAAATTTCACGCCTGGGAAGAAAAGTGATAAAATTTATGGGAACGTTATGGTATCTTTCTCGGATAGCACATCATGTGATGGAATGGGAGAATGGTTTGATATAAAAATTATACTCCCCTAAGATCATAGAGTTAATGAAATTATTTTGATATCTGTGCTTTTAAGGTACATTAGTTAACTTAGTTGTTCTTAGAGCCAGAAAATAGATTTAGAGCTGCTATATTAAAATGATTTCTTTATTATCCCTTTATAGTCTTTTTAAGATGTTCCACTTAAAGAATTGTTCTACTGTTTTGTTTTTGATTACATGATTATATTGACTGCCATTAGTTAATTAAAGAAGCACTCAATCAGAATAAATTTAAGAGTCTCCATATGCATGATTTGTCCTACCTGCTATAATTGTTGTTTCATAGACAACATAGGGTTCACTAATTTCCGATGCACCTAGAAAAATCGACCACAAATGTAAGATATCGGTACGCTTTTAAATTAAAAAAAAAAACGAAAAACAAAACTTACTTTCATGTAGCGCGACACTCCCGAACTGATTGGAATTTTAATTTAATAGTTTTCAAAATGTCCTTTTCCCATTTCAGAAAAAATGTAATATTTTCCCACATTTACTCGTTCGTTTTTATGTCTAATTGCCTATTTTATAACTTAATATTTTTCCTGTTTTCGTGCAGGAAATTGCAGAATTTATTGAGCGTTTTAAAATATCTTGTAAATCTAAATGGTTTTAATATCGCCTGCATATATTGACACAGTGCAATATTTAAATGTCCTTATCAAGGGATGAAAAAAATGAACCTGTTTGCTATATAATCAATCACAGTAAAGAGATTTTCATTACTAAAAAAATAGTTTCAATGATTCTTTTCATACTCCAAAATTCTCGAATTATAGAGTAAGATATTCATGTATTTTTAACTTGCTTATACGTTTTGCATTTTTATTGTTTGTTTTTAATTCTTAACATTTCGAATTTGGCACCAAAACGGTAAAAGAAGAATTCCAATAGTGATATTTCCCTATGCATCCTTCTACCCATCCGTCTATCTAAAGTAGTTAATTTTTTCAGGAATTACTTAAGATGTTGACATATATTCTGGCCTAGTCATAAAGTTTGCTTGCCTGAATTTAGTCCAAGAGTCAGAAAAACACTATCTACTTAAACCGAGGCACAAGGGTTGATAAGGGATGATAAAAAATTCCGATGGTTTGAAAGCGGCCTTTTCCACATTCCAACAGAGCTTCTTTGCATTTTGCATGGCGTTGTTTTATGCAAAAGAAAATATGATCTGCGATATTTTCGAAATCTTTGGACAGACGATTTTAAGACTCAAAAATAAGATGCGATGTCTCTAACAATTATAGTTTTATAAAAATTAAATTATTTGAACATTAACACACACGCCCGCATAGAATTTAGAGCCCCATATTTTTTCAATTAGTTAATAAGTTTTTAAATTAAAACAAACGGGCATTTGTGGCACTTAATGTGAATTTACAATGGCTGAGCCACCTAGACGAGCCACAATATTGTCTATCAAATCAGAGAATTGCAACGTAAGTGGACATTTCTGTGCAATGTTGACGATAACTGAATTACGTAGCCCGTAAAACACGTCTGGAAGTGCTCTGCTCCTTTTTCTTTCTTATATTAAATAGTTTCGGTTTTCATTAAATAGACACTCTACTGTTGGTCAATAATTCTGATTGTAGAGCGAGTGGCGCACATTGGGGATTCCTTGCTCAAATACCAATTGTAGAGCCTGAAATCCGGTCCATGCTTGTGTAAACTCCATTTGCATGCATGATTATTAGAGTTTTGTTTGCTCATTTGGTTGTTTCTCAAAATCTCTGGTGTGGTCAAGATAATGGCAACTCCTCATAAGCAGAAAGGACTCGTGTACGTCGTCGTTTGCTCAGGAATCCAAGAGGAGGTCCAAAAACTTAGCATAGGGTGCCACAAGGGAGCTACAAAATAAATTTTGCATATTATATGCAATGATGTAACGCTGAGTAACTTGTTTAATTTCGAAAATATTCAGAAGCTTTGGTTAGCCGGCTGGTAGTACTTAAATGCTTCCTGAAGAAGTTAACCGGTGTGGAAATTCTGACGGAAATTGCGATTTTTACCTAACTACGAATTCCAAAACGATGGCGCGAATCTGAGGTTCGGGAAAACACGCACAGCCGTGGCGTCTCGACAAGGAAATTAGCAAAAGTTGGACTAACCGAAGAGGAGAAAAATTCATAAAGATGTCCTAATTTGGTCACGTAGTCCGAATAATTTATCAAATTTTATCTAATTGAACGTGTAGAATAGTTCCTGAGTTAATTCTGCCCACCTTACGTGATCGAGTTTGATTTATTCTCTACTACCGAACCCATCCACCGTCGCCTGTCCCGCACCCGGGATAAATTAAAGAAATCATTTTCGAACAAAAGTTGGTACCCGGGTATACCAACGCACGACTATGACACGGCATACCGCACCATCGAGCGGCAGAGTGTCTTGCAGCAAATGAGAAAACTTTGCAAACTTTGGAAAAGAATGCGACAAGTTTCGATAGGAAGAACGAATATGAGTAATCGCAGAACTAATTAAATTGTTAGGGAGATTGCGGGCTCCCGCCCGCGGAAGAGAAGATATCCTTGCAGTTCGTTAGATGGGCCCGTGGACGGAATGTGGGTCGGGACACTAAACCAGGGCCAGCTCTTTATTTTTATGGCATTAAAAATTCAATTACGGCGCTGTCAGCTAACTCGAGTTAGGATGTGCCTTAAATTGTTTTTTATGTACTCCACCGCATAAAACCTAATTAAAAACCGGGCCAGGATCAGAGTGGCTTCCCTACAGAGAGCGCCCAGCACATACGGGAGCAGGCCTTTGTGCCCGATTTTGGCGAGACGAAAAGGTGATAAGAGTTCTCACGGACCCACTTCATTATTTATGTGCCCTACATTTGGCACGTAAACAGACTGTCTCCAGAATACCCAGACCCGGTGTTCAAGCCTTGCGTGAGCATATGTGTCACCCGAACACCGCTGTTTCATTTGAATCCGGGTTTAATAGCAAAAAGTTCGGCGAGTTCAAATTGCTATCTTTTATTCAGCAGGCCAGAGTCTTGCGCCGCACTCGTCTTCAGTGAACTGAACTTCTACTTCGTCCACGTTGTCTCTTTCTTATTTTTCTCCTTCGAAGGCTAGAGGATAGATTGCCGGGGAACAACTTTGACACTGAATTTCCTTCATTTTGATTTATGGTATCGGGGGGCGGCGATCTAGAATAACAAAGAAGGACACATAAATTATGCATAAGACGCCTCTGCGAGGAAACTCTTTGTTTCGTCTTATAAAATTTTCAGAAAGCGGCACTGCCGAGGAATGGTGCTTTGAGTCGCACTTGCGAAAGATTCAAACATCAAGCCTTTTTCCGCTTTTCCCTCTTTATTTTGCACTACTGATGGCTCTGTCAATGGCAAAAGAAACGACTCATAATATAGTTGGATAACTCTGTCGAAGAACAGTGTCCTTTGAGTGCCAACAAGTTCTTGTTGCGTCTAAGACGGAAATTAAAATGAATTTTTTACACCAATGCATTAAAGTGAATAGCTTCCCGCGGACACTTCTTGCATTGTTGCATTGTCTTGTTAAAAATTCATGCGATTGGGAGTTATTACGAGCTGCATCTATCGCGAGCTGCATCTATTGCGAGATATGCACGACAATGGTCGAATCCCTCCACTTTCATTTATACGGCTGAATTAAGGATAGACAAAAATAAAAATAAATTAATCACCCTTCTTTTCAACTCACTTTTTATCAGAAAAACACCTGTTACAAATCAGTCTTCTTTTTTTGTACTTAAGGAAATATAAGGCTCCTTATAATGAAGCTGCCCAGTGAACAAACGAAACTTTGTTTGTGGTGATTATAACGTGTGAATAGTTTTAATTGTACGGGTTAAAAATCTAATTAGAGGATAACGAGATTGTCTAGCAAAATTTTCAAACTTATGAACTTTATAAACTTGATTATCAGCTTTTTTTTTATTTTTGTATAGAAAATTGTTGATGCAGTTAAGGCAAAAACGTAACTGTACAGAAAGCTTTAATATTAATTTTCCATAACATTTTTGACATTAAAAAAGGGTCATAACTTTTAGATACTCTCTCGACTTGGAACCAATAATAATCTTTGTAGAAAGTTTACAAAAAATTCCCGAGCAATAAATGATTATAAAATGCTTTATTTTATTTTAATTTTCGATACCCGTAAAAGGTAGCACGCCAATGATTTTTCATTGCTGGGGGACCTTTCTCGCATTTAGGGCTCCCGACAGCTTTCTTCTATCACTTCTGCGTACAGCTGTGCTTGACGCCTTCGATTCCTGCACAGAAGAAATAATTAAATGGAACGTTTTATCATCTATACCTGTGCAGGTGGCAACGATCGATAGATGGCTTCCTTGGGAAGCCGCAAACATCCTCTTTTGAAGTGCTCATGACCCGCCATTCGAATGTGTTTTAATCTCTGTGCAGTGTGTTTCTACAGGGACTAAAACTTCCAAATCACTAATTGTCAATTAATTTGTACATCAAACTTGTTCGGAACTTTGTCCGGATCATAATTTACTACTAAAAGTTTTCAATCCAAAGTTCTATTGTACTTTCTCGCAAGGCAAACTCTTCTTCGGTTTCTTTGTTCGAACTGTCTCTTCTTCGGTTTCGAAGAAGGGTGCGCCCCCGGCGATGACGGTGGAGGCGCTAAGAGGCGTCGGAACGATGCCAGGGTGGTATACATTGTTTGGAGAATTTATAACTCATTTATAGAGGGACCAAGTTGTTTGGAACTCCTGAATTTATTGAACCCTCCACCAAATTTATATCCGCCCCACATATTCAAATTTAACAAGATGAAATCGGCTTCATTACGGACGGCAATTGATTACAGTTTAATCTTCCGACGGCAGATGTGGGTGTCCCTGCCTTGACAGTGCCAAAGACCTTCATCCCGGACAAACAAAAAAAGAAATTCGAAAAATATTTGAATTCTTCTCTTTTGCAGAAGTTAAAAAGTAACATGCAAATATCGAACTGATAGTTAAAGTGGGTTTATCTAGTCCAACCATACCTGGAAATGGTTAATTAAATCAAACAGGAAAGCTAGTGTTTGGCAAAACGCGCCAGGAGGCTGTGGGTTTGATTTTCACAAATTTATGAATAAATCTTTTCCATTTCGATGCAAATGAAGTAAAAGGTTGGCTCATTGGCAATTACCCCTTATTGGCATCTGCAAGAGCGAGTAGAATTTTTTTATATTAATTTAAAATTAAATAATAAAACAACCGGCACTCGCGGGCATGTCAAAAACATTAACATTTGAGGCTCTGTTCTGCATTGTTTTGAAAAATATCGAAATAATAATGGTGTGGCTTAAGCCGCATCGAACCGCAATTTTTAAAATTAATATTCATTCTCTGTACCAGCAACGGGTGGCCTGCCCGAACAATTCGAATGAGAGACCTTTTCGGGATACGCAGTACCCGTGCCGAGCTTTGTATCGATTTTGTCTTGTTTACAGGACACCAGTGAGAGTAACTCGCCAAAACATTCACCTTGTGTGTAACAATAGACAACTCTTCCAAACCAAAAACGCGAACGATTCTAGGGGCAAAAAGTGTAATGCAAATTTTTCACCTACGAAATATTTCGGTACGACGGAAGGGCTTCTGTGGCGAATTGGACTTTTATGGGAGCACCGGCGTGTCAGTTATTACATAAATCACTTTTATATGTCACAAATGCCTTTTGCCGAGCAAAGCCGGAAATTAAAGTGAATTCCGTGGTATTTCTCACCTGTCTAAATGCAAATTTAGAGTTGCTTAGTTGGTTAGCCCAAAAAACAAAAAGAGTGTAGTAGAAAAAATCGCGCACAGACCCAGTGCTCAAGAATATCTGGCAGGGTCCAATGAATCCTGTGAGTCCCACGAATTCGACGTGAAACTTTCTCAACTGCTGGCGGCCAGATTAATTCACAAATGCCGCATATCTAGAGATGGCTGATAAATCGCACGGAAAAAAATTCCCATTGAATTTTACAGCGAGATGGGAAAGTTTGGCGACATCCGTGAGGACTTTTCCATCTGCAATTAACTGGATTGCTTGGCGTCCACATTAACAAATGCACCGAAGGTAAGCTCAGATGGATTCCGGCAGGTTTTTTGGGAACGAATTGGAGTTGAAAGATTGGAAAACGTTGGGCTTTTAACAAATCACTTTACTCTCCGTACTTTGCCTTTTGAGGGCATTAAAATTTTAATTCATTTAAAAATTGCGTCCTATTCCCGAAATATTATCATCCGGCCCCATTGACCCTTCCCGCTCATTTCCCAAATAAGTGTCATTAAACGAGGTGACCCGGCAACTCAACGTCCGCTACAAAAAAAAGTAGACACAAAATGCGCTCACTGTGGCTGGTAAATATTTTGCAGCGAAATTACCTGTCGTTTGATAAGAGCGAAAAATGTTATGACCTTAAATGACTCATTTACGTGCTTTTATGTCCCTCTCCTTCGAGCGGCGGCAGTTTCCGGTGCTTGACATGGCACACCCCCACCCCCGCCACCCGGCATTTGTGCTGTTAACTTGTGTCAACTCCCTCTCCCCGGTGTGTTCCGTAATTCGCCATTTTACATATGACCCACGACCAGCGCGACTAGCTGCGGTTAACTGATATCCATTGCGGAATTTATGGCGGCTAATTCGAGCCCTCACGATAGAATCCATGGCGTCTAATTGTCCCGTAATGGCCCGAGAATTGGGAAAATTTCCGGAATCTCATTTCGAACCTTTCAAGGCCGCCCGGCTCACCCGCCACTAGATGTAACGACCGCCTCCATTGGCCTAATGTGCGTTGCAGAAAGTTCTGTGGAAACTCCACATGGAGGCCTTGTGACTCCTGATTTATTTATCACGAGGTCCTTCTAGCAGCGTTCCTAGGAATTTTCTAGTGTTTTGCTTACTCCTCGTACATTGTACAAACGAAAGGAGTCTAGAACATTTGATAGTTTTTAAAAGTCGGAGATTTTTCGTCTTTCCATTTCTCAATTTTCACTTTAAATCAAAACAAGGGCAAACCGTCCGTTCGTCTGTCTGTTTGATTGTCGGGTTTTCTTTGTAGCTACAATTTTTATGTAATTTTTAATGAAAATCGGCTTTTAAACAATTCAAATTTTAACCGGATTTCAAAAAATCGTAAAACTTAAAAGATAACTACTAATAAAAGAGTCGTTTGTGAAGGATCAAATCTTTGAATTGAAACACCATAACGACGAGTTACTATCTCTAAAGGCTGCAGAAACTTGCGGAATTCTAAAAACTAACTACGCATTCAAAGCTTCATGCGTACAAATGTCTTTTTCCGTGTCATGATCTGTAATCTTGACGTTCCCTTAGATATCTTCATGATACATTTTATAAAAAACTTGCAAAATTATTTCCTAAATCAAATACAATAACATTTTGGAAATTGCGCGATACACACCTTTTATTACTTAATTTTGCAGACGATCATAAAATGGACAGACAAGTAGGTAAAACAATATAGCCTAGTTTTTAAGTCCGCCGAAAAGGTTCTCAATTCGCCTCCCACATCTTTTCGCGTATCATCTTCCATTCTCTACCCAAGAAGGTAAACACAAGGTTTATACCTTAGATGCTGAATTGCACTACAATACGATTAGTCTGCAAGCACTTTATGCCCTTGGCTGTGCAATTCTAGGAATTCGAATACACCGTCCTCTACTCCACCTTTCTTCAGTTTTTCACATTTTATTTTCTCTGAACTTTGTAATCTTTATACGATTTCAAGTTCACAAAACAGTGTCTAGCAATTTCCTGCCGCTTTCTATTAACTGTCTGCCTATGCCTTTAGTAAGACTAGCATTAATATTCAGACTTTTATTTATACCTCTTCTGCCAGATGTAGGATCAAGATGAAGAGTACTGCAGTTTATGTCTAGATCACTCAGGTATACTCTGGTCAAAATCAAAGGTTGTTGAATATTTCTTTCTTTTATTTGTAATTTGATTGGTAAACCTTTAAATATACTAATTCTATGTTTCCCTTTGGTTGGTTGTTCATATTTTAAACACCCAATTCTTTTTAACATAATTTTCTTTTACGCAGTCTTGAAATAACAAGATCCATGAACATTTTTCTTTTTAAAAATATCTCCGCGTTACATTAGTTCCGTTTCAAAGACCTTTTACAAGATTTTTAGAATTAGATATAGCTCTCTATTTACGTAGCCTTTGTATAACATTGCACATATTTGCCATTGTACTATATAAGGATTTGGGCGTAAATTACTGTATCCAATTAAATTCGTAGTAGTTGCATTTTTTGAACTAATTAAAATCTTCAAAAGCATTATTAAAACTTCATGTTTAATATTGCTGTACATTTCATTTTACTGAATTGAATGGCTTTTATCCCGTACGAGCTTGCTCCTTCAAACTCGATAATTGTATTTTCACAATTGGACAAAAATCAATACGTAGGCGCGCTTTTAATACGATTGATTTGTTGTAAGTACCATATGAACTCTCCATTTCAAAAATTGTCACCGAAATCAGGGAAAGCGTTTCCCCGCAAAGTGATCATCATGCAAACAAAACAATCCACCGTCCTTAGGTGGGTACACTTTCCGAGCAGAAAAATCGTGTCATAAAAACGTAAATAATTTGAAACCGGGTATGTTAGGCTAGTTGGAATCGTTGCACCCCTCACCGCATCCGCTCCAACCACACGAATATCAGTAAATCAATGGAACTTGTTTGCCTGATTGAATTATTTGCGAATAAAACACTCCAACTAGAAGCACCTGAATTTTAAAAACTTTTCAATTTGTGTTTTGTGTTAAAACATTGTTTACTCCATGGCCGGGAATCCAACGGCTGGGCGTAGGAGATTTTGTTGTACGCAATACACGTGACGACGCCCTGTAGAATAAAAGGAACAAATTTACCAAAAACTTCTTGGTTTGGAGTTCTTTTTTTTACAAAAGAGAAAGCATGACAAAGTCTTCTTGGGATCGAACAATAGAATTAAATCAGCCCTGGTTGTGGATCTAAATGTAAGTATGTTCTGGTCAGAGTTTGCTTTTTCAAATAAATTGGTAATTAGGATGGTACCGTCGAATACATTAATATCACTTTTCCATACCAACAACAGCGCAGTTTGTGGCTGTTTAAAAATTACTAGCATGTCAAACAAACAAATAAAAAGTATTTTCCACTTGTCCAGGTGCCCGCGGACATGGGATAAACATGGATGTTTCTCGTGAAGTCACAATTAAAGTAGCTAGTGAAGCTTGATGCGCTCTTAATTGTTAAATAGGATACCTGACCCGGATTGGTTTGGAAAAGCCAGGTCAACGACGCGCGTAAATGGAATTGTAATTTAATAAAAAATTTAAATAAATTGGTAAATGCGACTGGATTATTATTATTAAACTGATTTGCAATTATTTGATTGGGAAAAATCGCTTAATTCATTTCCGTTTAATTCATCATGCATTTGAGGTACAACTGCGGCCAGACAGGCACTTTCAAAACTTTTAAAATAGCCGTCCTAATTGAAAAATTAATGTGATGCTAATGAGCGGTAAATATTGAAAAAACATCTAATGGCTGAAATTATTAATTGCGGTAGGGTACGTGGGCCGGAAAGGAGGGCTCACTAGATGTCACCACCTACATGTGTATTTCACCCGGTCTCTCCGACTCAATTGTTTCGGGCGTCTGTAATTGGCAAAGTGCTTATGACTCGATTTCGTTTGATCACACGATAGGTTCTTAATTAGAATATTTTGATGCGAGTGGCATTTCCACTGGGCCGAAATTTCATTAATAATTAGCCAAAGTCTAGTAGTAGGTAGGCAAATAGGGCGTTCAGATTTCTTCACTTAAAATGCATCGACTGAATCCTAATAAGCCCTAGGCTTTGTTGTGCGAATTTTAGGGGAATTAGTATGCAGGAGTCATATTCGAAATAGAGGACATGTGCAACGACGGCGAATGGGAGAATTGGCTAAATATTTGAACGATACCGACAAAGTATCAGACATAGGATGCGGGAACGGGGCTGAGCTTTTTGTTACTGCCATCCCAGTTCGAGTTTCGAGTGTTTGGATTGTTTTGTCGAGCGAGAAAAGTAACCGAGCCGGAGATATCTCGAGTGCCTCCACGCGCCTGTTTTATTAAAATGAGTGGCAAATATTCAATACGCAGCCCAATGTTTGCCAACTTGTCCTTGGGTAAATGCAGTGTTTACACGGGCTTTGGACAATCAATAGAGACTCCACTATGCCTATTATTTGTGGAGTCCCTGATGTTCGCAAAAGCTGCAATATTTGGTAATTCAATCGAGAACCCAAAAGCTTATGCAACAAACAATTGCTATATTTAATCCACGAAAACTATGTTAGGATTCTGGTCCATTTGCACAGATTGCACTGCACTCATGACTTTGAAAATGCATCCTCTGCTACATATTTCATTTATTACCTTAAAGCCACGTGGATTCCTTCCAAATGAGCAAAAAATACCTTAATTTTTATTCCTTTTCCTACGAGTATATGCTACTATTCTAAAAATGCACATGAGCTTCTTTTAATTTTTTTACTCTAAGTCGTCGCCTATTTAAAATTCTTTATTTAAATACTTATTCCATGCTAACTTCATAATGCAAAACCGTCTTTTAGTTTTAAACTTGTTTTAATTTTTTTTAATTACATTTAATTTGTTCTTGAGTTAAAAGTCTGCACGTGTCTTGTCCTATCTCTGTCTGGGATTGTCGCTTTCACTCGCAGTAATTTTTTCCAACGAAAAAAAAAGAAAACTTAAATGGAATTTCGAAAAACTAATAGCAGCCCCTTGCAAAATTCCGAATCTGAATTTAATCCATATTGCCGGCAAATGAAAGGCACGAGTAGCTCTATGAACTGATGATGTTCAACACGTCCTCCAACTCGCAGGGTACTTTAAGGAAAAAGCGCCGAAACAAGTACCCCGCCAAGTCGGAGTACTTCTGAACATTTTGATATCAGAATCACGTTTCAGAATAAAAACGTGTCTTCCGGAAATGCAAATGAAAATGTCTAGGACAATAAAAACACTTCCCTGCCCTACCCACTTTTTAAAATTTTTCACAGTTGGCTTCATCTGCCTTCATCAGGAACTCCAGAAGTTCTCTGCTTCTCCCCCTGCTCCTACCGTTTTTTGCAAATTTAAAACAATCTTTGTATCTGGCTGCAAGCTCCTCCGTGACCATGTTCCCTTGGGTGTACCGAAAATTGTGTTCGTGTAAATTTCTTCCGAAGATTTAGGATCTCTTGCTCGAATTAAGTGGAGTGCATCCATATCGGTGGCCCAGGCTAGGGGGCGGGTCGGCGCGCCGGAGGAACTCCCAAACAAACCACACGACAGCCCCAGTTGCCTGGCCAGTCCGCAGAAACAGCTTGTGTGCGGGGGTGCGGGTGCGGGAGCCACTGACCGATAATCTACCTTTCATCATGATAGGAATCCCGGGCACTAAGCGCATTAGAAAATCTTGTAATTTCACGAAATGCCAACTTTCGAAGTTGATCCGATTAAGTAAGGTTAAGTATTCCTGGAAATTAGTGGTAAACTAAGACCATTCGACGTTTGGTTTTTGCTAAAATGTAGCGACAGCCGCTTTATCGAACTCCAGTTCTTACAGAAATATCATATTCTTTGAAAAGTAGCCTGGAAGAAAAAAGCTGAGAAGAATTGTAATAACAGCAATTGTTGGGAAGGCCCTCCTTTCACTAAAAAAGGAAATCAAATACCAAGAGTGAACGAAATTCGCACGCACACGCAAGAAATTCGAATTTCTTTTGCGTACTCCAAAAAGTTTTCAATTAGATTACAACTGGTGAAAAATAGGGTAATGTGTACGTAAGATCAAACCATAGGCACTTCTTTAAGAAGTTCTTTTCTTAAGCGTCGCAATTCACTTAGGGTGTTCTATGAAAAAATTACACAATTCTTTCGATATTTTGAAGGAAAGAACATTTCATTTGTCACGAATTGGAAATCTTCGAAAAGGATGCCAGTATCTTGCAAAAAGGGTTATCCATCCATAACACTATCGAATAAAAATTAACGCTAATGTGTAATAACAAAACCATTGGCCTTGATGTGGGCATCAATTTCTTATTATTAGAAAGCTTAACCTTTCAGTCATTCACCAAATACACTTAGAATTATTAATATCTCCAATAAAGGGATCGTCTTTTTAGTTCCAGAAAAAATGTCTATTCATAAATAAAAATCCCTCTTCGTCTTTTTAGTTCCAGAAAAAATTTCTATTGATAAATAAAAATCCCTCAAAAATTCAAACCACAGGCCATTTGAAATGAAAAACTCGAAAATTTTCTCAAACTAGGCGTTGTGTTTTATCAGGATTCTTGCCTCAAACTTAAAACTTTCAAAGTAAAAAAAAAACATCTACAACGATAGCCACTTTCGTTTACAAAAATGTTCACAAAAATGTTCACAAAAATGTTCACAAACAATTTTTCAATTGAACAGCAGGTGTCTGAGTTAACACTTCGATCCATCAACTCAAATCAAAGTCGTTTCCAGAAAAGCGTAAACGAAATTTCACCTACGTGTTATGGAAACAGCTTCCTCTTTATATCACTACATTTCGTCGTTTCTTAGAATTGTTACAAGAAATTTTATAGACATATTCAAAAAAGATCTATTTTAAAGGTATATAAGACAGAAAAATTTATTTGTTCGTGTGTTCGAGAAAAATAACATGATATTTAAAAAATTACGAATATATGTCATCTTTAAATACAAGAAGCAAATTTTAAATCCGAAGTAGTAATCCTCGTTTGAAAAAATTAGTAAAAAATTCTGTTTTTTTAGAATTTACAAAACTTATAAAATAAACAACGTTCAAGCGGACAGAAAGACATTTATAGTGTAATTCCCTGGCGCATTAACCATCTATTAGTAATAAAAAGAAAGTAACAAAATTCCCTTCCAGATATTCGACTTGTTACGTAGTTAGTGGTTTTAATACGCAGTTACAAAAGGGAGAAATTCTCATCGTACTCCTACTCAACTTACATTTGCATTATCCTTGACTGGTGATATATGTAAATTCGGCGCCTATTGATCACCTGAGAAATATCCGGGCAAAAAAAAACTACACATCCTACGCGCCGTGTATGCGAACCTGCCAAGTCTACATAAATGTCGCCGTCAAAAATGGATTTGACTGATCCCGAAGTGCTCATATCGAATAACTTGAAAATACCCAACTCACACGGCCTCTTCCTGTTCTACCTAAGTACAAGTGGAAATACGGGTAAGGCTCCACGAGCGGGATGAGTTCTGTCTATCTAAATTTCGCTTCCACTTATTTGTATTTTTGAGCATAATAGGATTGAGTGTGGCTTTTAACAATATGCTCCATGCAGGAGGTAACCCAGGTATCATGGCTGTTGTTCTATTTGGAGGGTGCACCACTTCTGCTACCCATAAGGACATAAAACCCTCTTGATTTCAATATGGAGAAGTTCTCATAAGCTGGCTAAAAGCCGAAGGCAACACCATTGAGCACGGAACGTTGGGGGACGTGCATGTCAATTGAGACGTCCAGATACGTCATCTTACATGGGTCTAGAACTCTAGGAGCTTTTCTTATGAGATTAATCCGCACGAGTGCTCTAAACCGATTAAATTCGCAATAACTGCCAGAGCTCTGTCCACATTAATTAAAAAGTGTCCGGGGATGGATTTTCCGGGATTTTTAATGCATTTCCGCTTGATTTACTAAAACGTTCTTCAATAAATATTGCCGGCCCTCATAAATTCAGTAGTGAAAGTTTCTAAGATAATTTGCTTAACTTTCGAACTTCCCTAAAAGCAGGAGCTCTCTTGGACTGCCACTTTGAAAGAGGTAATTTGATTAATAACCTCTGTCTATAGATTTTGAGTTCAACCCACGGAAGTTTCCAAGACTCTGTTTGAATCGTGCTTCTGGTCCTAGTTGCAAGTATCACCGGAGCGCTACATAATCGCATCCAATAAACTGATACCGTGTCGTGTATTTGAAAATGGTGTGGAAACACGTAAACACAAGTCACCCACCGTTCCTCGTTATATCAACAATGGTGCAGCACAGGTGACAGCTTAGATGTCGAAACAAGAAGTGTACCTTTCTTCGCCGCAGAAAAAAACATTAAATTCTTTACATGTTCAGACATATGTAGTGACTTCTGATTTATGATAGCTCGGCAGTTCGTGAAGTAATTCAATCAGACCTCAGCATTCGGAGCAAAAGCACATTAGCTTTAGGATATGAAAGTATTCCAATGAAAGTTGTTGTTATTATTTATATAGTACACCACTGCTTGTGATAGCTCCTCAAAAATTAAAAAATAATCCATTGTGGAAAAATGGGAGCAAAATAATAAATTATTATCAAGAAATGGGAACGTGCATCGCATGATAAAAAGTAAAATACTTGTCAACAATTTACACATTGTAAATTTTTAAATTAACAAAAATTACTGAAGAGGAACAAGGGTAGTTTTACATCAGTTTATTTGGGAAAGAATCACACAATTGATTTATATAAATTTGTCTAAATCTTTAGCTCGTAAGCATAACTAAATACATACACACAGGTCTGCATCTTTTTATTTGTCATACCTTTCAACGTGTGATATAATGTCATATATGACTTTTAACTGATATTTTTTGGGGATTTTGATACTAAAGTTTTCCAGGACGTGAAGCTTTCAAATAAGAAGATAAAAATAAATAAAAGATCAAGTTTAAATTAAAGGCATTACCTCCCTTTGCACTTGCGAACACTCCCTTGAAATAAAATCGTGCGTAATTTTAAACCGTGCCTTCGGAACCTTTAGATACGAAACCCTATAAATTTTTTAATACATATTTATGTAATTTCACTCTACCCAAAAGGTTTATAGTCGCTAAAATAAAATTGTTTTAAAAACCTTTTTATTTAACGAAATTTAATATTTTTGATTGCCGAATTTAACTCTTCAAATGAATGCTAAAATTGTCTGTAAACGAGCCGTTTATTTTGAAGCTGACTTAAGTACATCAAAAACAATTCATTTTAGATTCTTTGGCCTTTTTTGTTACGTAGTAGCTAGAGTAACTATAGAAGTAGAAATAGACCTAAGCCACTTTCAAAATAAACGACTCAAATAACATCCTGGTCGCATTTTGGTACGGATATATTAAAAGACTATTTTCGCAGCTCAATAGAAAATCCCCATTTCTGGAAATTTTATGCAAATTCATGCTTGTACCTTGAGACGTGCGTCAGCTTAAAGCCTGAAAGGACAAATAATTAGTACGTAAATACATCTTTGAAAATTGGCCAGTAATTATCGCGTTTTTTTCTAAAATTCCCATTCGCAAGGTAATGTTATCGAGCGAGCAAAAAGCGAAAAAAGTATTCCACATCACTTGATAGCTTTCATCCAAAGTAATCCCGAAGTGGACGATTAATCACCTTTGAGCAGCCAGAAAAAATGTTGGGACTTTTCATCGCCGAGCACGGCGTTGTCAACACGCTGACAGAGGAATTTTAATGAAAACACGCCGAGCGGAAAGGCATTGTTGGCTAAATAATTGTGTTTCAAATTTTTCTCAATATATTTCGCCCCGGCATAGAAAATTATTAGGGAAAGATGGGGTGGAGGGCGGCGCGGGCGTTCTCCACAGGCAATTTCGGTGACACTCCGCAAGAGAGTGCCGGGGGTGAGGCGCTCTCGCATTCCAAGAAACAGAAAATGTCTTTATTTGTTCACCTGAAACGGCGATTTATTGCGTGTATGTAAATTTGTTTGAGAAGCAATTTCACGTTCCTCGAGCAGATTTAAATTAATTTTTCGAAATTCAAACTTTCATACGCACGCCCAGAGGAGACGACTGCGGGACCAGAAGAATTCGGAGAATTGGCATGCAGGTGACATCAGACCTCCTTGACTTGGCTCTTATTTTTATTTCGAAGGTCGTTTCTGCTTTTCTTGACTTAATTAAAAGCCACTTGAACATACTCAGATTGATATTTACTCCGCACGCAGTTCCGCATGTCGTTGCCGTCGGCCCCTCTACCGCGCGTCCCTGCTCTTCGAAAACTTCCAGAGCACATGGTAGTCACCGCGATTCCTTACTTCAATTAAGCTCGCTCCCGCACACCCTCAATTATTCATGTTAAATTGGATTAATTAATTTGCCGACAGATGTGAAGGGAAGGGGAGGGCGGATTAAAACATCGATCTGACAGCTATCTGTTACCCACTCCTGTCCTCATGCTACCTGTCTGCATCGCACGTGACGTATACGACGACACGCGTTTTCTGCTACTGTGGAGTTTTTAACAATTCAACAAATCGTTTTATTTATTAATTCAAATTGAGTCCCTCGCGAGGCGCCGGAAGTTAAAAAATGACAAACAATTTCACGTGGCAGTATAAAAGCCATTAACTGGAATGTCAACAAAACTCAAGATTAAAATGTTAATATCGTTATCCAAGATTTTCAAGCGACTGCAATAAATTACTTCTGACCCCGTCTACGCTTATCAATCGTAATTAAATATATCTTTTTAAAAAGCTTCTCTGCTTGTTCTATCAATAAAAGTTCTCTCAATAAAAGTTTTTAAAATTTGGTATTTAAGATAACCAGGCTTTTTCCACTATAAAATTTAAAAAATGTGCTTCATATCGTTTTTTGCACTCATTTGGGAAAAATTAAGCCGGCCATAGAATATTTAATTTTATGATTTCTTTAACAAGACTGATATAGAAATAAAAAAATAATATTTACTTAGAAGAACCAATATTACATGTTCTTACCTTATTTAAATGAGTATATAATGGGATTGAATAGAAAATAGCATTGAATTTCTGTGAACATTTGCGAGACGATGGTTAATATTTTTGTTTTTTTAGTTTAGATAGGTATATTAGTTTCTAATCTTCAGATTATATTTTTTATGACGAATGGAAAATTGTGCAAACGTGTATAAATTACGTATGTAAATAAATTTGCTGGAAGTGTCCAGCGACACTTAAAAAAAAAATAGTTTTAAATATATCAGAGTTGGTAGTTATAAGTCAAAATTAAGCATTTATTAGGAATGAATAATTCAGACTAAGAATTTTAGGGGATTGTTCTGGGTCAAAACTTCGAAAATTTCACGAGAACTGAACACCTAAACTTAAAAAAATACAAAACGAGAAATTATTGCATTGTCCCCGAAGTTGTCCTGTTTTTCGCTTTCACAAATAAAAGTGATCCCTAAATGTTATACTTCGAAATGTTATTTTTATTTTTGCGACTGAAGTATTATGCTTGTATTTAACGTACTTTTTAAGTTATTTTATTTATTTGTTAGTTTTTAAACAGCTGAGCTCGTTTTCCCTCACAGTTCAAATCGCGTATGGAATTGCCGTAATAATGGCACAAAACCCGGTTCAAAGTTGGATTTGGGGGAGAGCGGAAACTCTACTCAATCCCGGCAGCTCATTAGCCTAGTACCTCCTGGTGTCATCGTTTCTGGTGCGGGAAGAAGCTCTGAGCAAATTTTAGAATTTTCACTTTCTTGTTTACACTCTATTTACTCATGCACCCGGGAAAGTTCTGGCGCGCCAATTAATTACGGCCGGGCGAGTCCCGTCTCCCGACTCCTGATTCCCGGCTCAACAAGTCCTTTTCGCAGAAAAATATCAAAGGAACAGCAAAGGCACACAGTTAAATATTTCAATTGCGCGATATTTCATTGATAGCGAGGCCAACAGCAGTTCGGAACTCCTTCCTCGCCGAGTTTAATTTCCTCCCTGCAAATTGCTTAATTAAATATTCGTGATAAGCCGAATTTAAATGTTGTTCCTTAATTAGGGCAGAGCTTCTGAAGCGTCTGGAGCGGCTCTGTGCCTTGGAATTCGGAATTTTATGGTCTTCCAGTTTAGTCATTTAAGCGCGACTCGTAAAACCTATTTCGGTGGAATTGATTTGCTTGTGGGGAATAGGAGGTATTAGGAAGTATCCCGTTGCTGAAATTCGGGCTTTTCGACGGGAAGCAATTATCTTTTTCCAGAGCGTTTAATTTGCGGTGTGAGTTGGTGCCGACAAAATTTATTCTACATTTTGCCCAATTTCAATAACAGACAATAATATTTTTGGGCGAACTGTTTCCCCTGCACTAGTCACGCATCAGACTCACAGAAAATGCATTAGTCCTTTTAATACAGGTGAATTATTAACTTACAGACCGCCAGATTTTGTAAAATTATAAATCAATTCATTTTTGGTGTTAACAATAATGCAATCATGAAAATTTTATAGCTCTTAAAATACAATCCTGTTTCAAAATTTTCGACAGATCTATTATTTGCTGTTTTAACTACTTCGAAAATTATAATACAACTTAAAATTTTGTATTTAAATCTAGATTAATATTAGATTAATTATATTTTACATAATAAGTAGTTTTATTTATCCACAAGAACTTTTGTTAAGAACTTATGATAACTATAAACCGTAAAAAAATATTCATTTCTCGCTATTCAAAAAAGAATTATACATCATAACTCAAGTAGACTCTAAAGAGTTCCACTCAGGTGTATTTGAAAAAATATTGCGTGTCTATATGATTTATTAAATATCGCGAAGAGCTAAAAATACATATGGGAATCCATCACGGTTTAGTCCAATATATTAAAGCACTTGCTTCTCTTTGTTCCAACAGAAAAAATTTTAACAATTTAAATACGAGATAACAAAAAAACACAAAAGATTAAAAACTCCATATCATTCCACACTGACATGAAAAAAAAACTAAAAACCATTTTTAGAAGCGTAAATTGATACTATTCATATATCTTCGGCCGTTCCGCATTTACAGTCCGATAGCGTACACAGCTGCACTCGCTATACACACTTATCACATGTTCACAAGATTTTCTCGCAATAAATATATAAAAGTTTACGAACTTTTGCAAAACGTTTATTTTCGGTATTTTCCTTGCATTTCTGCGGGAATTTCCTCTCCTTACGGCAACTTGAGAGGGAGTGCAAGGATGTTACTATGTAACTCGTTTTAACTTGGCCATTCCAAGTTGTGAACAGCTCGAAATCTTCTTTTAAAGTAGTACCATTCTCGTTTAATAACTGCCATCATGGGCAATTCTTAAATACAAATTCCTCCGTTAATTTTAGTTATGAGGTCTTTATAGAGTTTACCAATAGCAAATCTAAAAATTAATTCCCAATTATGGACCTGAGTCCCTGAAATTTGATTAAAAAGCCTACTTCTCCCAGTAAAATAATTACGCAATGATTTACCATCAATTCACCTCAGGTCGTCAAATATTTATTCTTACTTATTCGTTATTTATATTTTATTAATTAATCAGCGTCCGAAAACACAATTCTAACCACTTCCGAATTGGATTTCAGAATAATTTCTCTTTTATATGACATACCTTGATAATTATAACAAAGTAAAATTGGAATTAATTAGAAATGTAACCAAAAACTAAATAAATCTGTACTTTTATACTTAGTAAATATATTCCTGTATGTTAAATCACTAAAACTAAACAATTAAATAAACATTTTAATAAAATTACCTACAAATGAATGAGTGAGGAATTTTTAAATATAGAAAATATAAATATGAAATGATTCATATTACGACCTTTTCAATTAATGCACTATAAAAAAAATATATATCAAATGGAAAATGACTTAAAGAAATTTAATTCTTACTTTATACTAAAAAACTGGTGGAAAAATTACTTAAAAATAGTCCGTTGAATGGGTTTCCTTTTTTTAACTAAGGTATAACTAATAATAGTTCGCCTACTTCATTTCCTTTCTCGTAATTCTAAATACATCTAAACACTGCAACTATAGGAATAGACGAATTTTAATTTGGTAAAGATGTCTTTCCATAAAGTTAGTAGCAGAACGAACTTTTAAGAAATTATGTTTTTAGTTTAAGGAAAATTTTACGTTACATAAAATTTGGTATTCTACTTTAGATATAGTACAAAAATTGAGCTGTTTCACACTTTTCTTAGCTTTATCAAAGTAGTGCGGTAGCTGCTCTTGACTCGATGAAATTATCCAATTTGTTATTCGCACTGGCCATAGCATAAATTACTCCCCACGTTTCCCTGTTCAAAAGAAGGCTTTGTAGTATGCGAGTAATTCAGGTTTTAACATTCTTAATGTTAGGAAGAGTTCAATTCCTTGGGTTTAGTGGTTCGAAAATTCTAGTACAATAAGTGTTCCGCCTTACCAATTTCAATAGAGTACACTACAAAATACTCCAGAATTGTACGCTATTGAATAAAATAATTCATCCATATTCGGAATTCTAACCAGTGTGTATTTTGAATGGAAAATCTTGAATTTTATCAATTTGCTAAGTGCCCCTGGTCTCGATCCATAACGCATTATGAACACCTCACGCCCCAATATTTTATTGAGTGCGAATTGCTCGGTTTGGCATCCACAACCCGTGTAAAAGCGTTCGCCCTTTCCACACTCCGGTACCACAGTTTGCCGACACCATAGAGCGAGAAACATTCCATATTTCGTATGCCCGGTGATATTGTGACACATCAAATTCACTAGAAATACGCATTCCAATTTAGTTGCAAGGGACCACAATTTTCACGGATCATCAAAGAATTTTGGCAGCGTCATCGTGCGTGGCATTCTCGCACAATATAACAACACACAGGAACAATTCCTCGGCTCTGAATAACTGGCAAGCAGGAGCAGCTACCTCCTCTGCATTAATGGCGAAATCTTGGCATATTTGCATTTAACGCAACGCCCGGTACCATCCGGCAACGGGTGCGAGGCCATCGTTCCAGATTTCCGAATACTACCGGTGAGCTGGCAAATGCTCGGGAGGAGCCCATCAATCGAATAGATCCACATCGTGTAAATTCAATAAAAGCAAGAAAATCAGAAGTATCCTGTTCGCAGTTTAAAATACCCGCCGCCTCACGGGTCGAGCTGAATTTGTGTCTGGGCCGGGATTCTGTATTTTCTGGATGGGGCAGAGACGACGCTGTTCAGGAATTTTAGCCGCACTCCCATCCTTCTCTCATTGGCGCCCAGTCTGAATCCCAGCTCCAATTTTACTTCCACCGCTCTAGAACAGCACGCACATGGCTGACTTGAGAGTTTTCCCTTCAGTGCGGCGACAGTGAAAAAATGATTAATGAATCTCCTCGGGTTTTCTTCTATTCACACTAGAAGAATCCTAGAAGGAGAAGAAAGATGCTCCTTCCAAGGAACTTGGCTTGTCTTGGCTTATGCCCCGACGAAATGAACATTCAGACGTTTCTTCCTATTTCCCACTATGACAAATCTATTCTTTCCTAACTGGCGTATGTGACAGAAATTGTAATAGGCGAGGGCCCTGTTCACCTCGGCAATTACAAGGAATATTGGTTTCCTTTCAAGAATTCGGGCTGACATTCGCATTCCCTTGAGATTCTTTCCAATTTGATGGGTTATTAGGCACCCGGCTTGACAGCCACCTTCCGTTCATCCTTAGACCCCATGTCTAGCCAACAGTGCCACCGCCACCATCAAGACTGCTCCAGCAGCGGATGCTGTGAAATGCTGAGTTCTTACTATTTCCTGCCTATTGGACATATTTGCATGTTTCCAGGATCTCCTCTAATTCTTCAAACGTCGAACAGGCAGCAAGCATTGTATTCCCATCGGCCCACTGGTTCAAATATTTATTGAGCTGGGATCTGCGTCGAAATTTCATCAAACCTTCTTGACGGCTTTATCAGCAGTATACCTTCAGTATACCTACGGCACATGGGACTCCTGTTGAGGACCAACAAGAGAACACTCCGGGCGTTCCATAAATAGGTTAGACAGGTCCAATACTCTTCATCTAGGCTGGTGTCGCTTGTCATATATTAATTTAATATTTATGTATAATATATTAAGTTTTTATCTATAATGTAATAATTCCCTCAATTTCGAACGAAATATGAACATGAACTTTTATGACATACACAAATTGTAAAATAAAAAAAAACAAATATTAGGACTATTTTCTTGCTTAACAAATTATTTATTAATAAGTATAAAAATTCGTCATATTAGCTGAAAATGTTTGATAATTAAGATGATATTAGTATAAAATTAAACTGATGCTATTGGTTGAGAAAATTAGGAAGAAAAGCCACGGAACTTTGAAATCTGCATCAACTTAAACTCCAGCAGTAAGTTTGGTACTCGACTGTATTTTGAAAAATCATTATTTTTTATATTCTTATTATATGGTATTTTAAAAATGCTGTTTCCAAGTTTCAAGAGAAAAAAATTGGAACTTATTCCAAAAGAGAGGGTCATTTGAAAAAAACATTTAAACTTTTCTTTTTGTTCGCTTGCGATGATAAATCGATCCACTCCGGATGACACTCTTGCGGGAATGACACCTATAGATTGGCCTAAGAAGATATTAAAAATGTTTGTAAAAATGTTAATGTAATAATTCGACAACATCATAAAAACATTAGCATTGATTCATTGGTTTCTTTTTTTAAATCTTAAGGTACGTAAATACGCTTCTCACAATTAAAACTTCGCGTATATGTAGTCATAAAGTTGCATACAAATCCAAACTAGAAATATATCAAAAACCATCAAAATATCTTTTTTGTTATCCAATATTACATTCAAATTTATCAATATTAATCAAAAAAATATTTTAAATGGCGGAGATATTAGAATTAGTTTAATAACTTCAATTTTTTGTCACTGTAATCCTGCGCAGTAAATAGATCTAGGCTATGTAAATTGTAGGATTTAAGAAACTTCTTTGAAGAAATTTTTAGCAAATAATTTTTAAGGACACAAGATTACAAAAATATAATTTGATTTCATGTTGCTACACATTTTAGTCCATGTGTTACGCTTTAATCCGTTCAGTACATTATAATTTAATTTCATTTAGTTGATTGGATCATACAGGAAATCCTAAATTTACTAAAAAATAAAAAAAAATTAAATTTAAAAACGCAGAACATTTCTTACTTTTATTAGTTTTAGTATTAGGTAATTAAGGAGGTATTATCCTCGGTTATATTTGGTTTATTAATTTTAAAAGTAGAGTTCTGAATTAAATTCACAGACCAAGAATAATGCATTAAACAACGTGACGTAGCAACAGCAGACCGCAGCTTCATTTATTACTGTCAGGGCATTACGTAATGTAATATAATAATGCGATTACCGTGAAGTATTTTATTCAATTAATAATTACGCAGAAAATCCGTAATGGAATTCGAAAACAACGCCAAAAGTTTTAAAGCGCACCTACGTATTTACATGCTGTCGAAATCTACTCGAATAGTTCAAACATTGAGCGGGTGTATTCCCAGAAGCCCTCTGGTTCAAATATTTATTGAGCTGGGATCTATGCCGAAGTTCTATCAAACCTTTTTGACGGCTTTGTCAGCACTATGCCACTGTGCCCACCTGCTGCAGTGCGGGAGGGTCCGGTTGAGGATCAACAGGACAACGACGACGTTCCGTGCTTCCTAGAACAGTCAGAGGCAGGTATCGGAAGCCGACCGGAAAGGATCCCTAACACTGCTACCGCCTGCTGAAGCCGGTCTCAAGAGCTATTAATTTTGATTGGCGTAATGCCATTTCAAAAACACTCGAATCTAATGACGAGGCAGATTTGGTAATTAGCGTAATTGATAACTACCGTCGTCTGTAGCTCTAGATGCCGGCAGGGCTGTTTGCTTAGTCAGACACAAGAAATTCCATTCGGGGCTCATTACCCTTTCTTCCGTCTTAAGACGTAAGGGGATTAAAGCGTGAGAGCTCCAATTGGGCGGAATTTTTGCATCACATCGTCTTAAGATCCGCAGCCCGCGTCGTCTCATACGATGTCCCCATCTTTAAGGACGTGGATCCAAAAATAGCATTAGGCTCAGTTGGCCATCTTAGAAAAAACAAATGCCTCTGACCATAAGACCAGGATTATGACAAGTTGGAGTGATTTTATTTTTATACCAGCATTTTTCTGTCCTTGAGAAATTTCTTGTAATTCTCCACAAAGGCACTGTCCCCCTTTTGCTTACTAAGGGAAATCTGAAATTTAGGTCTTCTATGGCCGTTACTCGGAAGGTTTTAAGATCTTGCAACTGATACGACTCTTTTGAGAATTCAAAAGAAGTCAGAACTCAAAAAAAGGAAAGAAGAACTAGTACTGTACAAGGAGCACCTATGCGAGCACCCTTGCAAGCTAACTGACACTAAATCCTTCCAAGGGGACGTGAAATTGCTCCTCTGGGTGAAATCTGAGTATCTTGTAGGCATACTGACGTCCTGAGATTCTCCTCCTGAGAACCTTCGTCGAGTAGGCGCAAAATATGATTCAGCTAACGCGCAGGTATAATTGCCAAAGATGTGAGAAAAAGTACCTCCGTTACAGAACAGAGCCATTATACCTTGTTGTGCCTTTCCCCAAAAAGTAAAAGACTTCCTGAAACTGGCATCCGAAGAATATACATGGCTATTTGTTATGAGTGAGTATTCGTTACCCTGCTCTCCCTCAACATAAATTAATTGACCATCTTGTGCGTTCGAATCTTACCGGAAAATCGGGGCTTCCATTGTTTTATGGGATCTAATCTCTCCTAGAGTATGGCAGGCAGAAAGCGAACGAAGGTCTTCAAATTTTCCTTATGTTCTTTTATTTGTAGGTGTATTGTGATTAAGTATCAAATTTTCCTTTTTAAATTACGAAATGTCTGAAGTATAACCCCAGATATTTGAAAGTGACTTTGTCTATAGAAGGCAAAAAACTAAACTTACCAACAGGGAGTTATAAATTTCTATTTTTAAACACAATTTGTCTGGAATCGTTGAAATGTAATAAAATGACATTTAAACGAAGAATGTATTAAGCTCTGATACATCTATAATACCTTTCATTAATAATATTAATAAATAATAGTAGAATAAATTTTGTGCAATCTGAAGAACGTAATGCTATATATACTCCATGAGGTTTTCGAAAAAAGTTTCGTTGAAAAGTAAAAAGTTAATTAAAACAAAATATTTTAAAAATCAACTATGCGTTAAAGAATTTAAATTCATTACTCAAAAGAAGGTCTAAACCTACCTACCTAAGACTACAATACAAACGTAAACACCTATTTATCAAATCAGAGACAAGACACTATATTTAATTAACCTGTATTAATTAAAGAAGGGTTTTTATATAATAGTGTAATTTTTAGATTTTCTTTCAGCTGATTTCCAAGCTATTTATTTCCGTTTATATAATCAAGCCTTATTCTGAGTCCCCAAACTATAACAATAATATTTGCTTAATGAAAAATTCAATTTTTCTCTCCATTAAAAAATATTGGAACAGAACTGTAAAATATACTTGTACTTCTAATCACTAATATTTTTAGCAATGTTAGCTTTACTAGTTCCATAACATTGTGGAGAATTTGTATTTAAGAAAAATCATTTCAAATAACTCCAACTTTACAAGACTAAATCAAAAATAACTTTTTGTGCGGATTTTGAACTTGAACTTACTTAACTAACTTGACTTAGTAAGCTTCAAATGCCTTTATGTACACCAAAGAAATTCGATTATAACAGGCAAATAAACGGATTATCTAATGGTCCTTAAAAATATAAAATTATTTATCATACTTACTTATTAAATGTTTAAAAACAAAAGGTTTTTCCAAAAGAATGAGATTAGACTTACTTTTATCGTAAAGTCTAAAAATTAATTGAAAGCAAAAAAAGAGTACAGAATAAACATTTAAATTGTCCGTAGTTGTCTTTTAAACCACAATAGTAGTCTATGGATCCTGGTGTCGACATTTTTCTCCTTCCTAAATTCAAAACCGAATTCACTAAATTATATTTTCTGCCTCTCTGCTCACTTGTATGAGGGCTATGCAAATTAACCTAATTCTCTTCCTACGAATTACAATTAGTGTAACAGAGGATAACGAAATTTTATTAACTCAAAGGTCTGCCCACAATTCGCCTGGGTACATGCGTGTCTACATACGTGCAAATTGTATTTACGTAAAGATCATAGCCTCTTCTCAGCTTGCGCTTAAAGCCTGAATTCTTTGAACTATTTTCTTACAGTATTATTTACAAAATAATTGAGCCCCTCAAAACAAGCCCCGTATTCCAAAAATTCCTTCGTATAATGTAAAAAAATTTTTGATTCATTTCTACACGAGTTTAATAAATGAGTACAAACCGAATAAACGACCTGGATTTTATCTTAGTTGTATTTCCAGAATGCATCTATCTTTCTTCCACTTGGCTTAAACAATTTCGACCTACTAAGCTAATTTGCATTATTTAGCATTGATAGAAGATTTCATTACAGTTTCACCTTAGAACTAGATCCCTGGATCAGGTCATTCATAACTAAACAGAACAGATGTTCAATAAGCTCTCCCGTCACTGGAACTGAAACAGGAACAGAAAACGGGAGGCCTGGGGAGAACAGATGTTGTATCTTTCCCAACATTCAGAGTATCGATTAATTCGCCTCAGAAGTTTTTTAGTTCCTGGCGTGTACAGCGATAAATCCCTGGGATTGTGCACAAAACAAGCACAAAATCACCGAAGCCTCCCTGGAGAATATCGAGAATATCACTTTGCGATTGGCTCACATTAAACTAGGAGACGTTTTTCTAGCTCAGTATTACAGAAGCATACAGCATCCTGGCTCTAGATATTATCTTATAATTAGCCGTAAAGCGTATGAAAGGAATCAACCGAAGGGATTCATAAAATACAAATACGAATACAGGAGGTTCGGGTTATTAAAATTCGACCTCTTACCTCGAAAGCGACAGGAGCCATAAATACCCAATTTATTTGCCACGGCTGGGCAAAGGACTTGAGAATATAAATCCCGGCGCATACGTCTTGATTAATATTAAACTCGCAAAAAGGACACGTATTTCACTTGACGAAATGCTTCAATCGTTCTCAAAGCGGGGATTATTCCTTCCCTAGATGCCGGCGCCCAGCTTTTGTGCATATCATGCCATTTCTCATGCTCCAGGAAAATCCTCGGATCTCCTTGCTGAGATTTATTATGAAACTTACTTCAGCGGGAAGTAGTTTCACTTAAAATTTAAGAGCGGGTCTTCTGCTAGTTGAGGGATTCCCAGTACAACAGCCAACAGTAGCTAAAGCAAAAGCAACAGAGCCGGAACCAGCAGAAGGGCAGTTTCGCGCTTGTTGCGGTGTTATGGCACAGGGTGGTTTTGCTGCAAAATGAAAGTGCATGTCCTTTCTGCAACTCTACAAAACGGAAGGCTACTAATGATTTGGAATCGGTTCAGAGTTCAGAGCTCCATATGCAGATCCCCACAGTGCGGAACTTTGCACCCATCTACGATGTCGTCGTCCAGAGAATACGCCCCATAGCAACAATGAATAAATGGATAGTGATAGTAATAGATAAAGCCGCGGAAATGTTTTGATAACTGCTCCACGCCCAGAGCTGCTCCCGGAGTATTTACCTTTCGGTGGAAAACAAAGAAATCCAATTTAACTTCTTGCACAATTACGTGGAAATATTGCTAGCACTTGAGCAGAAAAATGCGTTTTTCCCAGACACCGAACGAATACTTTTCTGGGATGTCATGCTGTGCCGCAAAAAAATGTGCGGTCCTTAATCGATATGTCAAGGTGCAACATACCGTGCAGGTTCATATGACCCCCATCCGAATCTAATCGAACCTACACCGCCGCGTACACTTTGGCGCGCACAAGGCGGGCTTTCGGAGTTTACTATCAATCAGGACTCTACCTCGCAGAGTGCCTTAATATTTTCGACAATTCCAATTCCCCGGGCGATTCCCGGATCCTTTCCGGATGTGCATTGTGGGAACCCGATCGAATCGAGCGTCGTGTTGTTTTGCATTCAATTCTTTTACACAGCAAAGGATTTTTATTTTTATTCGGATGGGTATATGCTCAAGTGAGTACATAAGAGGATTACAGCGAGATCTGCACGTCAGGGATACATTCAAGTAAAGATTTAAACGTCCTCAATTTTATTTTTATGGACCTTGGGGTATAGGTTGTTCAACCGTGAACAAAAAAGCGGATTGAATTTTCTAGATACTTGAAATGAATGCACTGCTAGTCCTTAATCCCCCTTGCAGAGTTTGGTCCCCTGGACATTCGTACGTGGCTTAAATCACTCCAAGTCCAAAAACTCCACATGCATTTCACTTCTGCCTTTGCTGAATTAGGCGGACAACTCTGGAGCGGTCCTTTCCATCATGGTCGCCTGCATCCGCTGAATACTTAAAGCTTGTCGTCGCCCTGTTTGCGACAATACGCCTTTTGCAGCAAATCTCTACCGGATTCAGACTTCTTGGCTTGAATCCGTTGAAAAGGCAGTTCCTATCCAAAGTCCACGATGGACTCTGCTGAAGGAGGACAATTATTGCTACTTTCGCTGCCCTTATGCATGCATATATTACTCGAAAAGGAAGCAACTTTATCGACCGTAGAGTTCTGTGCAACAGAGACTCCTGGGCTATAAATATTCAGTAGAATGTTCTTCTGCTTCGAGATTCAAGACTCTGCGGCGAAACCATAAAATTCCCTTAAAGTAATCGTGTAATACGTGCATATCTAGTTTTCCGCGACTTCGCACGAGGTAATTTATGTTACAAAAATAAAAATGGAGTCACCTGCACGCCCTCTATGATGGCATACTATCCACTATTATATCTATCATAACGAACCTGCCGACTGATATACAAAATTTCCCAGGTGAGATAGCTCGCCTGATCATCATCTCCAAGACAAATAACTCTGTCCAACTGCTGATGTCAGCCTTCCTGGCGCTGGTGCCGTACAACATTTTTAAGGAAAAACTTTACCGGTCACACATCGTGTGCTCCCACACACAGTCGACATACACACAGGTGAATACATAAAATAATAAATTTCAGGTAGAACTTTTTGAAATTTATAGCTTCATAAGAGGAATGTATGTGAGCGGTGAAAATTGTGAAACTTTCAGGCAACGCATATGTTTTAAACAAGTCAACGATGCGAAAAGCGGAAAAGTTGGGCCACTTCACATGGGAGCGCCGTATTGGTAGTAATTAAAAATCTCAGTAATCTTGGCTAGGTGGTGTGCGCCTCACCTGCCACAAGTTGCTGTATTTCATTCAAAGTTCTTTCACTATTTCTTGAGGATTGTGCGGCTACGCCGTCAACTCCTTTTCCCAGCCGAATGCGAATATTTCAAGTTGGCTTTGCCACTTCTAACGACAAAGCAAAACTTCCTGAAGAAGGTGGCAAATTTCTTATTTTTTTGCAAATATGTATAAGAGCACAGAAAGGCAGCCGCATAGTGAAATAAAATATTTGAAAATTCAGCCGCAGATAAATTCAAAATAAGTCGTTTGCTTGAACACTTTCATCAGAAGACTCCCGCCAAGTCATACATTTCCAATTCGCTAGCTGGGAATTTTCCAATTTCAAATGTTTTCTCTTCGTTTTGGTGTACCGAACCAAATTGAGAAAATGGAATAGTCATATGGGTTAAGCACTTTGTCTGTGTTTGTCTCTGCGATGATTGTAACCCTTTGACCCGCCATTAGAACTAGAGAGCTCTCCCAGGGTATAGTTTGTGGTCGACCAAAAATAATAAAGATATATGTATAAACTTTTTAGGACAGTTTTCACAGTTTGTCGCATAACTCTACGTGTTTTGAAAAACGTCCATATTTTTTAAATTCTTTGTTATTGGTCAAGTGCTTAAAATGGAAATTAGTAACCAATTAATACCTGTAATAAAACATGAAAAACAACGTAAATATAAAACTATATACTTTAACTCTCCAGTATAATTTCAAGTCATTTGTTAAAGAGAGTAGCGATTAGGGTAAAAAAGTAAACGCGCTTTTGTAGTTTAAACAGTTTAAGTATATTATTGAAAACTTTAGTTAAGCGGAGCACACCACGGCGGCTAACAAGAGAAGAGAGAGATTTACAATTTGCAACCAAGTGAGTTTACAGTTTTCTATTGCTCAAGTACAAGCAATTCTTTAAAGGCCTTAAAGTGAATAGGCAAAACTAATGATCAGTGGAATAGAGTCACTTATAGAATTAAGTAAGCAAGTAAATTTAAATATAAATGAAATTAGCAGATGTGTTATGAATAATGATGAAGATTATAGCTTAACTCTAAACACCATTTTCAACGACATTTTTTGAAACTCGCTTTTCATTAAATTTTTGAGTTATCTATTAAATTATGTAACTCCCAAATATTATTTATTGTTATACAATGTTTTTTTGGGGTTAAATAACAAATTAAAATTTAGCTTTTCGATAAAAAAGTCGAGTTATCGGTCAAAAGTGAAAAAGCTAGACATGGTTTATTATTGGACTATGAAATGCTGAAAAACAGGGGTAAAAAACCGGTTTTTCATATTTTTTATATGTACGTATACGAATTTTACCTTAACAAGGAATTAAAGAACATATAGACCTGTTTACGAAATATTCCTAAATATTAAATATGGAACGACATCGAAGCCAGTACATTTGTAGATGAAAAGTTATATTTTCAAAATAGAGCTCCTTCGATTTGATTTTGAGTTAGTTTTTCTAGTATTAATATTTATTTTTAGTTTGCCATTGCTGTTCTTTATGAAACAATAAACCAATCATTTAAGTGGAATTTAAGCAGACTTTATGTTTTGCTCTTCACAAGTATTCACCAAATTTTTAAAAAGCCATATGAAAAAAATAAATTATTCTTCTATGAAATAAACTTTATAACATTGTGTATATACTGACTTAAGAAACAAAAATCTCCAGCATTAAAAATGAGCCCTTTTGGTTTTGAGAAACGATAACTTGAAGAGTTTAAATGAAATAAATCAGAATTTGTATTTCAATATCCTAAGCACTTTACATATATTCCCTTGCAAATAAAGCCACTGTATATGTGCATGCTTTCAAATTGAAATCGAAAATTTAGATGTGGTCAAGGTGGTTTATAGCTAGTTGAAATAGGTTCTTAATATATGAACCGAATTCTCATATTCAAGCTCTCACTAGGAAGAAAGGCCTACATTTGTTGGGTGCACATTCCACCCCAAGTTTTAAAGCTTGAAGAGTTCTCAGATTAATGCCTTCAATTTGCTTTAGTACCAACCGACATTGTAAAAATTAGTTTTGATTCATGCTCATGTTAAAATATCACATATATCTACATACAGAAATTAACTAAATGAGATTTTGAGTTGATAGCACCAGAGATGTTATCGTATATCAACCGATTTGAATATATGGTTAACTCGAGTCTGTGGTCAAGTAGAAATGCCTGTTGAAGGTACTATTCTAGAGAGACCAGCTAGACTATTTGAAAATTGAATATTGTGCTTTAAAAGAAAAGTGGGAGCAGCACATTTAAACATTTTATAATATTTTAAATCCTTTAAACTATTTTTATATAAATTGATTAGAGTTAGCAATAATAAAGAATAGTAAAGAATCTATTTGCTTGTAAAAGAGCAACTCTAATTATATATTTTATTTCAAAAATCACCTGATCAAAAATATTTAATTAACGGTTACATGCTTTTTAATCTTCCAGAAAACTAGTGAATTATACTAGAATCATTCTAATAATAACATAATGGGAAGAATTCTAGATACTGTATAACGATTTTTATTTACCACCTTTTAATTGAGTTTGGATTCGATCTCCGAAACTGCAAAACAAACGAATTGCACAATATACACCTTTGCGGAACTAGTTTTTAATTATTTTTACTTTTCTACTAGCAGATCCAATTAGCATAAAAATATTAAGTTTCTCACCAGAGTTGACCTCTTGATTGGCAATAGCTCAGTGGTCCATTTCTAGGTAGTTTCAATGAAATATGGAGAGAAATTAAAAATTTCTCCACCGATAAGCACCTGTTTCAGTCAAGATGGGTTAATGACTTGAGGTGGTGCAGACGGGAGTTTTTTTATGACATTTTCCCTTTTGCATAGTTCCACTTTCAGCTCAACAGTCGAGGTAAAGAGATGGTCCATGCAAATGTGGCGGTACGCACGAGGTCATCGTTCAAGTTCTGAGCTCTTTTAAAAAGCGAGGACCGTAACGATCACGGGTTCGCTTAATTTAGTCGAGAGCAAAAACCTTATTTATGTATCGCAATTTACACCCCGTTAAAGAGAACACCCCCCACCCTGATGGAGCGGCCGGCATGGCCGTGGCTTGTGTTCACCTCATCTACCACCCGCCAGGTGGCACCAGCTATCGGATAGAGTGCATCCCAGCAGCCGGGTGCAGGAGCCCCCGTAATGCTCATCGTGGCCAAGCGCTCTATTTCATATTCTGGGTATCGATTGGTAGAGGAACTAATTAGCTGCAGGTAGGGCGAATCATTACCCGTCCCGAGGCCCGACTGCAATTCCCAATGTGAAATTCATTTAGGAGGAAAATTTATAGCTGATTATTTTTTTTTCAAGTTTTCTATAAGACCGGCGGCGAGATTTATGTGGCAACATAACTCGTGCAGTACAGGTTGTTATAACGGATTGCTCCGGTTCTCCGGGTCTCCCCCTCTCGCTCCCGTGCACACTCCCGTGAAAATACGTAGAGACGTGAAATTTATGAAGCCTTTGTAAACTGTAACAAAAGGTAAACTTAGCGTTTTCATATTATATGCCAAAATGTGTATTTGCGCGAGGGTGTGTGTACACGTGGTGTACAAATGCTCTATACGGAGTTTTATGAATAATTACTCGGTTATCATGCAACGTAAATTTCGAAGTGAATGGGGACATTTCTTCTTTTCATGTAGGATGGACATTTTACGTAGAAATTGTTTACAAAGCAGCAAACAATTTTGAAGCTTTGTAGCATAATTATTTTATGTTGGACGGGATGTAGTGGTCATCGGTGTGGTGAGATGATGGCGCTACGGAACCCGGCACGGGGCTCCATTATTCATGCGACGGATTCGTGCGTTGCGCTCCAGCCCCATGTGCGAATCTCTAAATAATGAACTCGGCTACGTACATAATTATCGACGATATGTGTATTTATATAGAACAACGATATAACTTTAACTATGTTTGCCCGCCCGATCCTCCTCCATGCACATTCTACTTTCCTGGAATTCATAGCATTCAATGGTCGGGTAAGCGCGTTCAAGTCGATGGTCATTCCGTTTGGACGTTGCAATTAGTAGCCGGGACGAAACCCGGGATGTGCAGATAGCCCCATTCCCACTCCGCTCCCTACCTCCTCTCTCCTCCAATGATGTGAATTAAGTGTAACAAGCTCGTTAATATTTATTTGGAGCGCTTTTGTTTAATTTGACGTTTTGGGATTTTTTCTCCCCGGGGAATCCACAGAAATTCCTGGGAAAAGCGATAAATCTCCATGAGCTCCATGGCTGCCTTGGTTCAACGCTAGCCACCGCCGCTGACTGCCTTAGGTACAGTTGTACCTGCGCCAAAAAACATAGTAATTAAGTAGATTGCGGCTAGCATGTAGCTCGGTGCAGCTTTGCATGCACTAAACACCGCATACACTTGCCAGGTCCTGGTCGCAGCATCCACCAACTTTTAAGTGAGATAAATGTATCTGCGGATTGTACCATCTCACGTTTATGGGAGAAAAACGAAGAGCCCTATATTTAGTGGTGCATAGATGCAAATAATTATCATCTGGACGCTTAATGGGCATCGCAGGATTTTTGAACTGGATCATTGCAATCGTCAAAATAAAGAGTTACCGGCATATAGGATGCAATTCAATTATTTTTTCCTCTCAAGCTCTTAAACCGATGCAAATTCATCAAGTACATTCTCTAAAAGTGGAGTTACTGTTGATTGAATTAGCACAGTTGGCCGAGCTCAATCAGACAGGCTAATCGGACTATCATTGGGCATTGGACAGGAGCAACAAGTTGCATAAAGGAGGACGATGCCAAATAAATTTATTCCCTGGCTATAGTAGCTCTTCTCTCTAATAAATTTATTTACTAAAAGCCGTCTCCTCAACCGGCAGCCCTGATTACGTATTGAAAACGTCAATTGTGACTGCTATTAATCAGTCTATCTGATTTTCAGCGTCAACGGCTCGGACCACCCGGAGCAAATTGATTTGACGGCGATACCTTTATCAAGTACGTTTAAATATTCAATGGCCGGCTCAACAGATTCTATTTAATTTTTGATTCTGTTGTCGCCGCCCTCTCAGAGAATTTGCTGATGGAGGCTAATCCACGTAAATCGGCGCCCATCTTCTTAAAATTTTGGGTGAAACTGCTAATTCTGCGGCCGTAAATTAATGATGACGCGCTTAAGGCGTAATTGCACCTGAACGCACTAGATCCATTTGCTAGCAGCACCTTAGCAATCATCTTAAGTCAAAGGCGAAAATCTTTGAGTATTTCCTTTTCTCGTGAGCTCAAGATGCCGGAAAGTCGACAATTAAATCCTTGAAGATCTCTCAGCTTAGAAGACACACAGGGCCTATTTCCGCCGGGTGAAATGGACTAATTTTTCAATTTATGAAAATAACTTTTACCAAAAATTGCAAAAACATTCTTCTTGCACTCCATATTATTTTAAAGCACTATAATTTTAAACTCCAGCAGTTGTTCTTAACCGATTTTAAGAAAGTATTTAATCTTAAACTCTACTTTTTCTTATGAATGTTACATAAGTACATAAATTGGTTTCATGCATATGTGAATTTGAATCAGAAAGAAGAATATCACTCAGAAGAAAGTTATCGACAAAAAAAAAGTTTGGGTCAAGAAGTGGAACTAATAATACGATGATTTAGCTTTTACAACACCGTATACTTTTTTATTCTGTGTTTGGGAGTTTTACTTAATTGTAAAAATATTGAGAAGAAATGTACGGATTTCACCGAACCGTCGTAAGAAAAGCAATTGCGTATGAGATGATTCTAGTTCAGACAAATATACTTATCAATTTTTACTATCAAGCTAATGATATGCGAAATTACAAAAATATCTCTTCGAACTTTTGTGTCTCTTAAATTGTTTACAAAGAAAAACATATTTAAAAATCATCATTTTTTAAGAGGAACACTGGATAGCCTTTCCCTTTTAGCATTTAGGTCTTCTCTCCACTAAACTATTTTTGAGGGGGTGTCCCATTCAATATTATTGACGTCATAGTTATTCTCCACAGAAAACTTGAGCAAATCACGAAAAGTCCACGACCTTCCAATTAACATAGGTTTTTCATACAAAGAGTTTTTTACAATGTTCATAGTATTTGACGAATATTTTTGGTAAATAATAAAGTTTCTTAAAAAATTAAAGTGCAAATGAAAATTTTAAAGTTCTCCTTTCTTTTAAAGCCTCTAAATATAAGCTATCAGGTATTGTCAAAAAACTATTTGTCCTTGACGATAATTTCTATCTACCTAAAGCTGTTTCTACTACGTACGCACTGGATAAAAATGGCTTTATTTAAATCTTATGCCTTTAGTTATTACATACGTTTAAGGAAGAATTCCTCCATTGGTTCTAAAAATAGCACAAAGCCATTGGTTTCTGCCAAAATAGCCCAACAGACCAGGAGGCAGTTGCCCAAACCACCAGCCCCCGTTTTACCAGCCTGCGGCACTGATTCAATTCCAAGAATTCAAGCTGTTGTAACCTACATGGATCTACGTTAAAAGTAGCTCTCCTAAGGTGGTAATCATCTAAGGAAGTGGTCAGTAATAAGTTTCCTGAAGGAAATTGTTCGTCCATGGAGTTTCTCTCAATACAAATATGTATGGACACACACATATATCACAGCATGCCTGCGCTGAAAGTAAGCATTTGTGAAGCAATAGAATTTTCATAATTTTGGAACTCAGAGTATTTGAATTTCTTTTTAAAGTCAACCAAAAGAATAACCGAGAACCACTTCGTGGCCTACCACAAAGTCTACAAAGAGCATCTCTTGAATTCGTTTAGGATAGGAGCAGTGGTCTGTACAATACCCAACCGTCCCTGAGAAATCATAGACTTGATGGAGACACTTGTTATCATTCAGAAATTAAAAAACATTTCTTGCTCGTAGATTTCTGCATAAATTGTGGCTTCGTCTACGACTCTGGCACGGAAGGAAAACAATCAATTTTGCGTTTCGTAGAGGCAAAGAACGAATGGCACGGCTTGAATTATAGGGGGTTCTCTGGCCCATACCCGCGGAACCCTCGTACCTGCCTTTCGGTTGGCAAGAACGAGGTTTTACTGCAGCGTGATTATAGCTGAAGATACTCGCCAAATTGTTCGGCTTTGTAATTAGGTGGCCTTTATGGGCACGTCTGTACATTACGACGCACTTGCTGTCTTCATTAATTCCCGGAGTTTAATAGAGGCACAATATGGGCTCGTTAACGGTTTGTTAACACCTTTTTGAAATCTTAATTTCTCTCGCGCTCAGTACCCGTTGCTCCTTGGATGATGCTTCATTTGTGCCTTTCTTGTTCTGTAAAATTGAAGAAAAACAGAGAAACGCAACATCTTTCTTTTCACGGGGGATTAATCAGTCCAACAGGTCCTTTGTGCTAACAAGAGCATTGTCAGAACTGGCACTGCTGTGAGTGCTCCATTATATCTCGGTTTTAATTATCGTTTGGAAAAGTAGGAATGGAATGGATATAAGCAAAAGCGAAGTACCTTCCAAGAGCTCCTTCCCTAAGTCTGGCGTCCAGAATGAATTAATCGGGATAGGGAATAGGAGAGCGTTTAGGAATAGTCCGACAACCGGCATCTTTCCGTTTTTGCCTGAAATTCGGTACTCGGGACGTCACATAATGAAGCCAGTTCTGAACTCGAGACCGGCTATACTCTGCACGAGGAAGCTACAGTTTCCTACTCTGACATGGAAATGCGAAATTCCAAGTTATCGTACCTTTCAGCACAAATTTTCATAGTAAAGGTAGAAAAACGGTGTGATTAAAAATTTCTTTATTTCATTTGCTTAAAAGCTCAGGAATTCCCCCGGGAGTTTATTCACTTGACAAATACCAAAAGTGCTATCCCTGTGTCCTCGACACCATTCTTATATGAACAGAAAATACTCCGAGTCTGGAAGGGCTTATACTGTGAACATTGAAAGTAGGGGGACGGATTTATATGCGTAATAAATTCCTTGCGAAATGATACTGTAATGAAAATCTTATTTGGTTCCTAATAACGACGACAGCTCACCTTTATGAAGCACGAAAAGGTGCTGCCGGAGTCTAGAGCCAGTGTCCGCCGTCATCGTTCGTCCCCGTTCAAAATCGGATTGGACTCATAAACGTAAAAGGTTACAGAACTAGTTGGCTATTTTTCTCACGTTTCAACAGTTCTATATTATGTGCACGTGTGACCTCCTTAAATAATCATAAAGGACGAAACCTGGAGCCCATCTGAAGAGTAGCAAATAATCATACACAAACGTGAATGAATTGCTTAAGCTCCGGAAGCAGCTCGATGTACTTCTTCATCATTATTTGGATGCCAAAGCCCTTGAAAAACGTAATTATGGAACGTTCTATATACTTCAAACTCTAGATCAACATAGGATGGTCTCCGCAATAGCAAAAGTGTCATCTAGGGATACACTCCCTGGGCCTGGAGTGTCATTGCGAGTTCAATAAACGCTCCAATAGGGCATAGCGCAGCAATGTTCATCTTCCAAACATATCAAGAGCTTCCATACAAAGTCAACCCGAACCGAAGAACCTCCTCGAACCCCCCGATAAAGCCCCAAAAGGGGTTTTCTCTATGTTCGGTTCATGCCCCAAGGATGCAGGCGGCAGCAGAAATTTTACATTACGATATTTTGGGGGACGTTACTTGCTGGCTGCTGCTGCTGTTGCATTGAGTGTGTTTGCCCTTGTTTATTCAGGTATTGTTGCTCCGCATGAAATTGATATTACTTTATTGTGATATACAACTTTGCCTGCTCCACTTTCTAACCAGTAATGCACCCCTGCACTCAAAGGCACTTCTGGAGAGGTTCGTTTGGTCCCAATGGTGTGAGTTGATAAGGCATGATGGCTTGCAATTCTTCTTTTATGCTGCTAGAGGAATATACAAACTGATAGAACCTCTTTCCCTAATGCAGCCAAGAGTCAAGTGTATGATAAAAGTTCTGCGGGAAAATTGGATCGGAATAAAATCCATAAGGTGCTCGGAGATTTTCGATAATCGTTGTGGGCACAATAGCCACTATATCTGAATCAACTATGAGATTTTCCATAAAAAGCTACAAGCATAATAATCATATTTGGACAAATATTGAGAAAGTACTATACCTTTCTGAGTACTCATTTTATCGGATTCGTGCATATGAGACTCTACGTCTAATACTGGCTTTTTACAGACAAAGAAAACAATATCTTATATTCCCTTTAATATCATCATCATCTTATATTATATTATTATAATTATTATGTTTTACTCTGTGTGAGCTTTATATAAATCTTTATAAAGTATAGAATTTCGAAAATAAGTTAATTTCTTTTAAATACAGAAATGTCTTGTTTAATTGAATATTCTATGAAGATAAATATTTTGAATCAGAGGACAAAATATCATTAGAATAATTAACATCTGTCCAACGAGTAAACAGATCCCTAATTATACATAATTTAGTCCCAAATCTGACTTTAAACTATAGCATCGAGATGAACAATAAAACCACTCACCTCAAAATCCGAAAGCATTCAACGGATATGCAAACCCCTATTTCCTATAGTTATCTTTACAATCTAACCCCTTCTTTTGGGATTTGCAGAACTATTCGCGAATTCGTTCGCGAAATAAAAACCACTACCTTGCGCTGTAGTACAGCAATGCGAATGTCGTCTGGGGCTAAATCCCTTGAATTATTCCAATTCTTTGATCGCGAAAAGGAAGATTCCTTTGGGAAACTGAAAAGTTTAAGCAATACCGCCGCTTAAAAGTACTACCCGCCGGATCCGCGCTGCCGCTGACGAAACGTAGAGGTCTTTCTCTCGTTGCCGCAACGGTGCATAAACTGAACTAGTGGCCTGCTTTGCCGACTTCGCCCGGCTCGCCTAATTTTCATCGCATTTTAAATGCAATCCCAGATTCATCCTCGCTTCCCCAGTTTTTCCCATTAAATAGGGCACAAACGACCTTTTGCCCTGCAACCCCCGAGACGAAGAGGGAACGGGCTTTTTTAGAAGTCGTTCTCCACAGGGAATACGCGGCGGTGTCGGCTAGCCAACAGCCATTCTAACAAATTCACAATTTCGTGAAACGCGAATCTCCAGAAGGACGCCTGACAGGGTCTCAAGCCGTCTTTGTTCAACTTTCAAAGCTTTAATTAGTTGCCCTACTGATAAAAACCAGATTCTTTTTATTTTAATTAGAGATCTTAGCGTAAGCCGCTTATGTTTACCTTCGTCCGGCTTTTCTAAGCATCTCATAATGGAAGAAGACGCACAGCCTCTTTAGAAACGTCGCCTCACTTTGAAACGTCATGTCCGTTTCTTTCAAGTATTTTCTACGGTTTTTTAATATTTTAAGAGAAATTCTTTAAACGTCATAGCTCGTATTGCAGGTGGCTTAACCGCGGTGCTGACCAACCTTTCCACCCGCACCCTCAGCCGAATCGAATTGGCCTTCTCAGCTCAGACGATTTTATTTACGATATATTTTTTTTAACGTAAATTGTCAAAAGCAATGTTGTGTAACGTTAACTGAAGCGATATGCGGCGAAATTAATTAAAATAATTTCCTAGAATTTACGCGTGTTCGAATTTTATGAACAGTAATTAAATCGCGCCATGCGCTGGGCTTTTACCTGGGCGACCTGGGGAGTATTTAAAGCTGAAATAAACAATAGCCTTTATTGAACTCCGCTTTGCCCGAAAATCCTGTAGTACTCAATTTAGTCCAGTTCCCGACAGGTGGGATAAAAGCTTCGCGATGGGTTCGGGATTTCGGTTGGAATCGCGTTCTTTTGAGTCGCATCATTTACTAACGTAATAACTAAGTTAAGAGCAATGATTCCTAGTGCTCCTTTTCCGCGATCGCAAATGACCCTCCGGTCTGCCTTCCTCCCTACCTACTGAAGACACACTCTTCCAAATTCCTCAAAGAGGAAAAGTACAAAGGGCTCTTGTGCGAGGCCAAGCTATAGGTTTTAAATAATTACTGGAACTCGAAACCTTGTGCCCTTGTAAAGCCTCCAACGAGTGCTGTGTTCTGCTGCTTCGGGAACTATGGTACCCACTTGTTGTTTACCTAGTCTGAGGGATCAAACCCCCGACAATCACTTTGACTCGCTTTCAGCGTCTAATGCAATCAGAGTAGACAAAGCTCCCGCCTTGTTTACTCCACTTGTTTAAATCAATGTACGTACACAATTTGCATTTCTGTTTCAAGTTTTCAGCTCCACTCTGAAGGTATATTAGCTGCACGGGGGCGCCCCACAGCCCCATGACACCCACCATGAGTTCCGAACCGCTGGGCCTCTCGAACCTTGTTGGGAAGCGAACTCTGAAAAGTGGATTTTACCAGGTCTTGGTAAAAAAAAAGTAAAAAAATAATAAAAAAAGAAACGGGCAAATTCCCGGTACATAGATAGATAGGTAAACAGGCAGTACCAAGTTAAAGTCCGGCATTCCGAGGGTCAGATAGTCTAAGGGGTAAAGCTGGCTTTTATGCTGACTACTCTCTTTTGAAATCCTACTAGTAGAGTCCTTCGCTTTGTGTGTTTTAATTCAACTCTGCTTCGGCTAACATACAAAAATCCACTTGTTTTCAATAACGAATAAGAGCAGACCAGCAATGCCAATGCCGGTTGGGCCCCAAAACCCCAAACTGAGAAAATCGTCGTCAAAATGCTTATTAGCATCCTTACCCTCTTACATGCCCCTCGAGAGATGCTGCTGCTGCTGCTGTAGAGCACACTTGTTAGGCAGTTTAATAGCATTCCCTTCGAATTGACACAAACAAGGGTAGCAGCAACATCATCTACCCTTTAGATGGACCTCCAGCATCCTTCAGTTTCCGTCCGTGCTCCTACCCCCCAATTCCAGGTAGAGGAGCACCTGATGAAAAATTTTAAAGATGCTATACAGCCACATGCTGACCATTGCCCAGGAGAGCCTAATGGACTTGCTGTATCGCAACATAAAGGGACGTCTAGAATAGCTTCACATAATCAGGAGGATTGCACTTCGATGGGTATCGTCTTCTGAGCAGATTAAGTGCCTGAATGGGATAGCTTGCCTTGCTTGCTCTTCTGCTTGCTTGTCTTGTTCTCAAGGAAATGGTGCTCGGTACGTCAACGGCTTTCCTATCCTTAGGGATTTAATGTTATTTCACGCTCTCCACTTGAGTATGTCGGCCAACAATGCAACGACTGCCAACGCGAGGCTTATTATTATTTTGTAATTATTTTGATCCACCTTAGAGCTTGTAAGGTAAATCCAGTTTCAACAGTTTACTTACTTGATAAGAGTGTAACCTTCTGGCAATGGTAGTCTTAAAGGAAATAAAAAAATCCCGACTTTTCTGCTCTGCTTGAAAAAATTAATTTTATATTGAATTAGGGGTTAAAGAATAAACGATTTATTAGGCCAACAATTGAAGAGAAAAATCTTTCTAGTAATAAAAATCATCTGTATCTGAGTGCATAGAAAATGTTTCGCAGAAATTTCTCCCTCCCTTTCGACCTGTTTATCCCTTACTTTGTATACTCGACACGCGGCTGATAAGCTCGCAGCCTAAAGTCTAAAGTCAGGGATTTATTATACTAAAGGAAATCTTATAAATCTTATATATCTTTAATTAGATCTTTTAAAAGAATAAGACCAATCTCAATCAATTTAATTTCAATTTATTTGAAAGTAAACCATAATTCATATAAAACGAATATCTAAAAACATTATTAACCAGTGGCACATCTGCAGCTGTACTTATATAGCACCTACTGAGGTTGAGGCTGAGCTAATATTTGCTATAGATATTTCCGCAAAAAAATTGTTTTCTGAAAAATATTTCTTCCAATTGCGTTTAACATTGTAGTAAAATATAGACTATGATTTGTATTAGTAAACTCTGTTACACTTCACGATCTGAGAATAGTTACATTACCTGAAACCCACAATGTTCCAGTCGTACAAGATTATTAAATTTTTTTAAAATTGAAGAATCGAATTTTCCAAATTCCAAAATATTGAAACTCTTCACATTGAGTCGTATAAAGATCCTATGAATTGTGTTAATTTTCTTCGGCCAGATTCGCATCAAGTTGCATCAAGACTGCAATGGTCGTTTGGTTGCCCTGATTTTTTCTAACTTTTAGCCACTGGGACAAAATAAAAAATGCTTTAAAAATTCTTTCTAACGTACATCAACGAATATTTCATTTAAAACTCAAAGAATTTTTTAATGATAAATGTATGAAGGCATATTTATGGAAACGGGGAATTAGCTAATTAAATCTTTAATATAATTCTTCGTGTCGTTGCACAGGGGCCTTCTAGTAATAGATAGTCATTGAGAAAAACTCGACTGCGGCAGAGGTTCCATCTTTTTCATCTTTCCTATTGCGGTACGAAGTCCCAAAAATAATTTCCCTGGGTTTCGTAAACAGTAATAATTTTAAAATCAATAGACGAACATGTTTTCTTATTTTTTCGAAGTTTTCATAGAAATATATTTCTAACTCAAAATTCCTTTCTAGATCGTGTTAATTTTAATCGTATTGAAATTGTTTCCACTGGACATCCAGACATTAGATTAGTTAAATAGATTTAATTTTATTTCTATTGTTTTAGTGAAGCATTTATAAAATTTCTATGACTGACAAATGAGACTAAAATTTTAATTTAACTAAGCAAAATAGAATATTTAAGGAGTATACAAATTTAAAATTAGTAGCGTCGTTAAGGGGGAGAAAGGACAAAATCATAAAAATATTAACAAAACAAACAACATGGCAAAATGGTGATTGCCTTAAAAACGAAATGTAACTATAATATTTATTATTAGTTTTTTTGGTTAGATATAAGATCGTTCGCATTGTTGGCGTTGGCAGAAGCTACTGTACTCCTACACCGTCTCACGATCCCAACGCTTCCAGTCATTTACAGACTTCATCTTTTAATGTTTTTTGACGAATTAATGCCCCATGTTTTGCATGGGTCCCATAAGCATTACTCAATTGGAGTAGTGTATAATCCTTGTCGCAGCGAAGGTAATTAACGCCCACGGCAAGATTCAGATTCGACGCCAAAAATAATTTAACTGATTGAGGTTGTAAGGATTTGCATCCCTGGACAGCTGCACCCACAGTGCTACGTACAGTGCCTCAAAACAAAGGTTTCCAAAAAAGGTGGAAAACTCTTACCATGGGCTTCAAGTAACAACGTAAAGGCGAGCGCTACGTCTTTGACAAAGATTTGCCTTTCATTTTCCATCCAGTCACGGTTAACTGACCGAAATCTTTAGAACCTAAGCGCAAAATAAGCAAGAACAGACAAAAAATGAAGCGGTTTCTGGGGTTTTCTTTTATAATTTTAATATGTTATTAAAGAACAGTGATGAAAATGAAATGTATGCGTAATAAAAGCCCACATTAGATGATTATACTTTTATTAACCCTCCAAATGCACGTGAAATTTTGATTTTTCGGTATAAAATTTTATTCTTTAGGTAAATGTGACCTAAGAATTAGATTAAGGATGTAAAGAGAGAAAAAAAATTAAAAAAACAAGAATTTTAATTAATATTGTGTTACATCTTCAGGAAAAGTGACTACTGAATTTAACAAGTAAAAGAAACTTATTAGTAGGTTCTTTTTATGATATATTTTGAAGCAGGGTTTCATATATAAACCAACATTGTACAGTACAATCCTCGTACCACGTTTTAATCTTTTTTTACTTTCTTTCCACTTTCACTTATTTTAGAACAGCATACGACGCATCTTCTACGGGGCTCCTTTTAAACAGGGTTTGGAAAAATATATGAGATGAAGTGGCGCGCTATCAACCGTGTTATATTGGAATTTACGTGAATCTGTTTACTTGTACTCCTTACTTTGTACTACTACTTGGTACATACTTTTCAAAAATCTCTCCATTTTCCGCAATTATAAAAGTCACGATCGACGCGATAACAGCGTCGCCCGTTGAATATTATAGAATATTTGGAAAGCGAATTTCACATTGCCCGCAGTTGGGGGTTTAATTAAAGCTCATTGTTAAGCTGGAGTTCAAACTGAACAAAACTAACATGCCTGCCCATTGCGGTCAAAAAAATTAAAAACTCAAGTTTGTAATTTCTCACTATGGCAACCATAAAAGTTTCACCTTTCTTTTTTTATTTCTGTTGGTTAATAAATTAATACGCGGCTTTAATACGGGAATGGAGTCAACACTAAAGGTCTTCTAAAACTAAATACAGGGAAGAAACAGAAAAACATGACGCCGGTCTGTTCGAAATCAATGCTTTATTTTACATTTAAAATGCTCTCGATACCTTAAACTCATTTAACTTAAAGTCGACTTGTGCTAGAAGTCATCATTCGACCTCATTTTCCGGGCTTTTATCATCTTCATCCTTCTCTCCTGCATTAGCAGGCTCTTCATGTTCCATATTATTTTTGTTCACTAAAACGAAACCTCTTGAAATGTTAACTTGTAGAATTATAGAAATTCCTCACCATTCTCCTTGATCTCATCTTGTTTCAATTTGTCTTCAGTCTCGTCATGATCGCCATTCTCTTCATCCGAATTTCCATACATGCTATCGTGATCTTCATCCTCTTCCTCCTCATTCTCATTTTCGTTCCGCCGGTCATGTTTAGTCGGTTCCACTTTGTTATCCTTCCTAAGAATTTGATCTTCACGAATTTTAAATCGGTTCTCGATGGTCAAAATTTCTTCATTGACTTCGGCTCGCTTCCTCTCAATCTCCTGTTCGAGAATAGCTCGACAACTAGCTAACTTCTTCTGCGACGCTTCGTTCATAACCTTTGGTCGGAAGTATAATTGTGGCTTAGTCTTCGTCTTGATAAAGTTAAACAGATCCTTTTTCGACTTCTCCCACACTTCGAACTCCCGCAGTCGAGTCATTTTCAGTTCCAATTTACGAATCTCCAGTTGCTGTCGTTTGCGGTCACTAAACAAAGTCTGTCTTTCCTTCTTCAGATTCTCTCGTTCCTGTATTTGTTGCTCTTCAAGCTTTTTTTCGATCTGCGCCTTTTTCTCTTCCTTCTGCTTTAAACGTGATTCCTCCTGACAGAACTTCTGTAGCGTCCCCAAAAGACAACCGAACATCCTTCGGTTACGAGCACGGGATTCCTCGTCAGTACCCTGCGCGGCTACAATCTCCTGTCGCGTCGGCAGTTCTCTTATGACCCTTGAGTGGATTTTTGGCTTCACGTCCTCATCACGCATAGGTGGACCCGACAGCCGACTGAATACCGATTTTGTTTCTTGCGGCCTCCGTTTTGTGGCCACCGGGCTTAGGTCCCTCTCTCTGTTCCTCTGTCGCTCCGGATCCCTCCGGGAATCATTAAAATTCCTTTTTCTGTCTCCTCTACAAAAATTTTAAGCGAAACATCGCATGAAACTACTTTAATCAAATAAACTCCCAACTAACCTCAAATTCGGATCCTGTGGATCACGACCAATTATTCGTCTGATATTATCGTTTAAGCCCTTTAATGTACTTCTTGCTTCCTCTAGTTCCTGCTGCAATGCATCGTACGATTTTAAAATATCAGTCCCCATCTTCGACGTCAAATTTCGAAGTTCGCCAAATTTACAAACCAAATTTGACTGCCAAATATTTACGTCCAACTTGACAGTTGACAACTTTACAGCAAGATACAATCGAGACTCGAACAAAATTTCATTAATACTGGTGTAATTTCACATTTAAATTATCTCATTTTTGTAATATTTAAATTTAATTTTAACAAACGATGATTCTAACCTAATTTATAATTCCTATAATGTTAATGTAGAAAAATTTTCTCCACATAGATTAAATGACTGTTAAAAAGTATACACAAATATATTTGCCAGATTTATGACAAGCATTAAAAATGAAAGTCTCTTTTGCTATTTTTATGTGTATATAGAAAACTATTCCACCGTTAAACCGTGTTGAAACTTATTTTTCGCTTCAACTCCAAACAATTAAATAATTAAGCATTCATTTTACGAATATATGATTACCTAAAAATCCCTTCTACTCAGAAATTCTCTAAATTTTTCACTATGTAAAATAACGAAAACATTTTATTTCGAAATCTCAATAGGATTTTTTTATCTTTATAAAAATGAGTATAAAATATAACCATATTACAATATAAACTAAAATTCGTTTGTAAGTAAATTCATTCTGAATTGGAAAATCAAGTCGTATATTCCTTATATACGTCTGCAAATCATTTCTTCTTACTATATTTCATTAGTTTTTAAATTAATGTTACCTATAAGGAAAAACAAATAAAATTTTCCAATTTTCTACATTATTCACCCTTATAATATTTCCCTTATTATTTCACCTCCCCCTTCTTTCTTTTACGGAAACAAAACCTTTTCGAGACGTTACTCGCAAAATGCAAGTCGATCGACTAGTATTGCTTTTAATGAACAAATTTTTCTTTTTTAATATCAGAAATTTCTTCAGCAAAAAGTAAATTTGGATTAAATGAAAAATTACTAAAAAATTTGAATTCATGAGAATGTCTTCTTTCATTTATTTCTTATTTCTTTTTTCTTCTTTCGTTGGAATGTCAAAAATTTCCTCTCAACAATGAGAGGATAAGAATAGTTGTCATTGGGACTGTTCGTTGATAATTCTTGTAGACTAGTAAGAGTTTCTTAAGCCTGGATTATTTCCCGAACTGTCATTAGTCCTTTGGGAAAAATATTTATCTACAAGATATTTATTAACTGTAATATAATTTTTTACATGTACAGTTTAGGTATTATCAATATATTATAACTAAATTACTATACATCTGCAAGCTTAAAAAATTGTCTTCGAAATTTAGCTTAGGTTTGTTATTCTTTTCCGTTATATATCATTGAACGTATTAAAAGTTCAGGTTTCCTCCGAACTGTCAGTGAAGAGACCTAGAATAGGCTCGTAGAAGAGTGACGTGTTGACATAATTTGGCGAAGTGAGACAAGTTGTTTGATGGTTTCTCCATCGTTTTTATTGAATAACGCGAAAATAACGTAATGGCGAGACTTACAAATGTGTACCGCGTCGAAGACATGTCTTATGTAAATGTGGGAAGGAGGCAGCTACCACTCATCGCTGGAGATAATTTGATGGTAATTGCATATAGAAAGCAATGTTAGTTTAAAGTACAATTTACATCTTTGCAGATGGTTATGGATCTAAACAACAAAGGATTGGTAATAGATTGTCCTCTAGTAAGGGGAAAAGACCTGGAAGAGTTTACCCGCAAATATAAGTTGCTCACCTATGAAGAACTTAAGCTGTCCTTGCGGGTGGAGAACTCCGAATTCCTCTCGGTGTTGAGCCAGTGCGTCCAGTGTGTTGGATGCCGACGAAGTGTTGAGAGACTGTTCTATCAGTTAACGCTTACTGGACATAACACATTAGATCCGATTATTATAGAGAAAACGGGTGTTCTCTCTATAGCCGAAGAAAAGATGAAATCGCCTCAGGCCCTCTGCACTCTGCTGTACAAGCACAACGATATTCTCAATAATTTACTTGAAAGCAAACTAAAAACTAAAAAGACTTCTCGGTGTAGTCTGCATTCATTGGACACGTTCAGGTCAAAGCCTTTCTCGGAAACCTGGCGAGAAGTGTGGATGTGCATGAAACATAGGTGCCGAGAAGAAATTGTGGTTATTGAGACGAAGGAGCTGCATGATTCTTTGGATAATTATTTAAAGAAACACAAATTTTGCCAGGAATGCCGAACTAAGGTTGGTACTTTCTCCATATATGCAATTTCATTAATTTTGTTTTAAGCAAGTTTATTCTTCGAATTAGAAGATAGAACATTTTACGAAACTCATAATTTATTTCTTTTACAGGTGGAGAAGGCTTTTGCTCTGCTTATAAGTGACAAAAACTGCAGCAAAGAAAAAGGCTTTGTTCCTTCTCTCTATGCGAATATAAGAAAGTGCCTTGCGGAAAAACACGTGCATATCCATACCAAGTTAGACTTCCTGGATGGTTTGATGAGAAAAGCTGAACCGGAAATAAACGGAAAGTAAGTTCATAAAGATTTTTATATCGGAATAACTTCATAAGGAATTTATTTAGCTTTTCAAAACAACGCGAAAGACATGCGAAAACGCTAGAAATTGCACAAGAGGAAGTATTAACTTGCGTTGGCATGGTTTTATACGAACGCCTTAAGAGGATCTACATTAGCTTACGAGAGGAGGAGAGAGCGTGCCAAGTATTGGCAGCCGTAGGTGTTCATGCTCTTTGCAGAAGTTTCGATATGTTCGTTGAAAAGAAACAAGGCATTAGTAACTTGGAACTCTTATACAATGAGATAAGCAAAGAGGAGAAGGCGAAGGAGCATAGAAAGGAGCAAAAGAAACTAAAGAAAAAGAAGAAGAAGGAAACAAAAAAGAACGTTTTAACACCTTGTGATTTCGGTGTATCTGAGACTGAGCCTCATTTCAAGGACGAAATTGGCTTGCCACAATGTCCATGCGGTAGCGATGGGGAGCTGTGCGCGAAGTCAACGGATGGTGGATATAGCTCGGAACAATCGTCCCACATTAATTCTAGGACATCGAGTGTGAACTGCTCGCCTGAAGGATCGGAGGTTTCTTGTTCTGATGGATTTTGCAATCACGACCGTCGAACCCAGACGGAGAATTATGTGGAAAACAGCAATATTTACTCGCACCATGTTCAATCGAATGCTCTAAGCCTTCAACAAATGCTGGTAAGTAACAAATTCCCTTTAGTAATAATAGCATTCTAACATGTAAATCTTGCAATATTTTAGGACGACGAAGAATTCGAAAAGGAAACGTTTTACATTCCCGATGAAGTTGTTTTGGAGTATAAATGCAGAGAGAGCAAAGTCAAACAGCTTCGACAAGAATTGCGTGAACATTTGCGACAGAATTTTGCGCAGCTCTGTTTAAAATCGCGACTGGCTCAAGAGAATTGTAAAATTACAAATTAAATACATGTTGAAATAATTTTTAAATTTTAGTGCTATGTGATTTTTTGTAGCAATTATGTTTTCATACGGCCACAGTATCTGTCCAAGTCTCCACTATTTCTGTCAGAATGCCTTAATAAACCTTGTGACGATTTCGGAAGAAATGTGGCAGCATAACGTGACCCTTACTGGAGACCGTGTCCATTTTGGCTGTCTCGGAGGGTATTTGTCGGTCTTTAATGACATAGGACTTGAAACGTAGGCCCTCTTCAGAAATGCGACGCATTATAATGTTGTTTTTGTCAAATTCGTCAAAGACAGCCCTAGCTGTCTAGCCCTCTAAGATTCAGCCCCTCCAAATGAATCTTCCTCGTCGGGTTAGCAGAACTTTTTTCGAACGTCTCCGAAACTAAATATTTAGTCACAATATCATACGGTCAGGTACCTGAAGAACTGAAAAATTTCAATCTGCAAACATCTATCGCGAAGACCTCTTGGTGACGGGTTTGAAATCAGTGTTTTATCCTTGTTTGTACTATGGTGGCATATTTATATGCAATTTTTTTACACAAAGAAAACAACAACTTTTTTGTTAATTTAAAGTACTTTACAAATATTCTGATTTCGAAAAGTAGTTAGTCGATTTAAGTTTATTTCAAAGAGTAAGTTAGAAAATATAATTAGCTGTATATCTTAAATGAATTTAAAACAAAAACTTGTTAAGGATGCTAAGTCGGAAAGGTAAAAAAATACTCAAAATTCGTTACTGTATATTTCCAAAACCCCACGTATGTGCCTTTTATTAAAAGAAGAAGACAGTCAGCTGTTCCTATGATAGAAATTGATATCAAACGAAAGGGGAGTGGTAATTTTTATCGCTATTCCACTCGAGAGTTTTTATTTTGCGCTGCCATCATCGGCATGGCACTTACGGTGTTAAAACACGATTTCTTCCGTAGAATATTTGTAAGGTTTTACAGCGAAGTGCATAGAGAAAGGAGAGTTGTGGTTACCGGTCTAGGCGCCATCAGTCCTTTGGGGAGTAATGTGCACTCTTCATGGGATCGGTTATTAAAAGGAGTATGTGGAATAACTAAACTAGAAGGCGAGGAGTACAAAAATTTACCTAGTAAAGTAGCAGCTCGTGTAAATCGCGATGAAGTGCAGATCGGTAATTTATTTACAAAGTCCGACCTAAAGACGATGAGCACTGCGACGATGTTTTTGTTGATAGCAGCCAAAGAGGCTTTAGAATCAGCTGGCCTCCAACCCGTCCCATCAAATCTAGCAGACAGGATTGGAGTTTGTGCAGGAATGGGAATGTTTGATTTGGGGGACGTGTACGAATCCTACAAGTCCTTGGCGAAGAGCTATAATCGGCTGAGTCCATATTTTATCCCACGGATTCTCCCGAATATGGGCAGTGGACAAATTAGCATGAGGCATGGGATTAGGGGGCCAAATCATTCAGTTTCGACAGCCTGTGCTACTGGTGCTCATTCCATTGGGGATGCCTTTAGATTTATTAAGCACAACGATGCCGATGTAATGCTTTGTGGGGGGGGAGAAGCCTGCATCGATCCTCTGGTAGTAGCAGGATTTTGCAGATTACGAGCATTGAGTACGTCCTACAATGACAATCCTGAAAGAGCATCTCGTCCGTTTGATGTAAAGAGGGATGGATTTGTGATAGGAGAAGGAGCCACAATTATAATCCTGGAGGAATTAAACCATGCTCTTCGTCGTAACGCTAAAATTTATGCCGAAGTCTTAGGTTATGGTCTATCGGGGGATGCGCACCACTTGACATCCCCGAGCGTTGATGGAGCCGGCGCTCGTCTAGCGATGCAGCGTGCAATTTCAGAAGCAGGGGTATCTCCTGAAGATATAACTTATATTAACGCGCACGCAACATCTACTCCAACTGGTGATATTATCGAAGCTAAAGCTATTCAAGAAATATTTGGAATGGCCACTTCTCGTCTGCATGTTTCTTCAACCAAAGGTGCTCACGGCCATTTGCTAGGCGCATCAGGAAATTTGGAAGCACTTTTCACTATCCTAGCATGCAAGGAGGGTTTGATTCCTCCGTCACTTAACGTAGATAACCTAGAAGACGAAATTGGATTTGTAGTTCCAAAATCAACTGCAAATTGGAAGAAAGTGCCCAAGAGAATAGCATTAAAAAACGCGTTTGGTTTTGGAGGTACTAATGCTTGCCTATGTATTTCAAACTTCTCGCAATAAATACTATTACTTTTTATAAGTAGGCTAAAGTCAAATCATTTGCTGTTGAATACTTTCTACAAGGAAAGGTATAGATTTTTTAGAAAATAGAGTACAAAGCGAAATCTCTATAATAAACTCCAATAATTGAGTAGTTGGCTTAATACTAAAATTCAAATATTTTAACAAAATTTAAGTTCAAATTATCGAACGCGTCTTCAATATCTCTTAGACAGAAAAACGAGCGAGTTAAAGATCTTAATTTTCATCCTGTACGAGTATTTTTCATAAAATTCATGACTTCACTTGCAATGGCTGTCGTTTAGTTTAAAATTGGAAAGCTTCGACTAAGCATTAAGGTGATTTCAGATGAAATTAGAGGTGCCAATGCCCACTATAGAGAATACTATTTTGTAAAACCCTTGGGAGTTCATTAAAACACCGCCTTGAGTCAACTAAAGTGTTTTATTATGATTGAAAACTTCGATAAAAATATTTACCAAAAAGCATAATTGAAGTTTGAACACAAGTAGGAAATAGATCAATACAAATTTCCAATCAATATTACTTTCTTACTCTTTTTACATATTTAGGATACTAAAGTACTTATAACGCTAGCAATAAAACTACATTTATAAAATACGATTTATTGCTAATTTACTTAGTTGTTAAAAGTTTGTTGAAGAAAATTCTTATGTTTACTAAGAACTATCCATATCTTTTTCAAAACATATGCAAGATCTGTACATTTATGAAAATTATAAAGGTTAAGTGTTAAGACATTATTTACCTTTGGGACATACATAGATTTTTTTAAATATATTTATAATTTCGGAGATTCCGATACTATATACCATTTTTATATGCGGCCCATTCGCATAACAGGCATAAAAGATAAGCCTTATAATATTCATAGACGAATAAAGTTTCTGTTGCTTGGGAAGTATTGAAATTAAATAATCTTGAAGTGCCTGGATTTTTCGATGATTTCAAAATTATAACCAGGTAAAAGTCTAATAAGTAAGTTCCTTCAGTACCCACTGTAAAACCTATAGGCCTAGTTTAGTAAAACATCCATAGTATAGGGATGTGATTGATTATCTGGTCAGTCTAATATCACAACCTGCAAATCGCTTGGAGTGGACACCATAGACAGTTTGGATGGTAAATTTCTCCAAGGCTTACGAGCAGCTCGTCTTAGTTCTACAATAGAGTAGACTTTCCGTGCTTTTCTGTAGAATCCCAATATTGTCAACAGTTACTTTAAATAATTGAAACCTTTAACTTACTTGCTAGCCTCTGTTGCTCTAAAATAAACATCGTCTGGGGCATCCATCCAACTGATGACTTGTTTTCTTCCGGATCCAGTTCTAGCCATTTGTGCGATTTTTGGTTTGCCATTTAACTAATTACAAAACAGTTGTACAGAATGAAAATTAAAAATTTATTACATACGTGATGTCTAGGTAGTGGTTGACCTGCTGCGGCAGCTGCCGCCATCATTGCAGCGTACTGTTCAGGACTGGGTCTATGCGACGGCATGGGGTCTTTATTTGGACGTTTTGTCGGAGGTCCAATAAATACTGGATCTGTATTAGAAGAATGTAACCTTACTATCATCACACAACTAGATTAATTAAATTTAACCTATTTTCTAAAGCGGCTAATTTTAATTAACATTAAATTGACTTACTTTCAATTCCGTTAAGATCTTCATAATTTCGTTTCTTCAAATTTTGCGGATTTGGTATGTACTTCTCCTCTGTACCTTTATTAGGTACTCTTTCATATACCAAACTACCATCAGGAGCTTTTGGCGGTTTGGGAAACGCAATCTTTTCAGGTATTGGCAAATCTTCCTTTGGAGTAAGGACCAGCCAATCATTTGATCCAGAGCCAGGAGAACCGAGACGATTTGCAATTTTTGTAACACTACCGCGCTCCCGTTTTTTAAAGTATAAAAGTCGCTTAATGTCCGATTGCGATTTTCCGACATACTGAATAGAAACTGTAAAAACATATTTTTATAAAACTGAAGAAATCAAAAATACTTTTCGTTTACATTCTTGTTTAACTGCTTGAATATTAATTAGAAATGAGGGCTGACGGGCTGCTTTCCGTGGTTTAATTATATGTCGGCATAATATACGAGAAAGTCGAGTTACTGGAGTCGTATGTAGATAAAATGCTGTTCTTGTTTTCATTATGGGTCTTGGAGATCCTGACCGAATAGCAATTCCATGAGCTTGAGCATAATGTCTAGCTAAGTGTGTTTTCAGTTTAAATTCTTTGCCACAACTCACTATTGAGCATCTGAAAGGCAAATAAATTGCCATGTATAAATATAAAAATCCTCCTTATTTTTCTTCAAATTTTGATTTTAACGTATGTAAAAAAGAATTGCAAAGCAGGAAAAAAGGTTTTGAATCACCTGTGTTGCTGTCTGTTGGATATTTCACTAAGGGACTCATCATCAAACTCGTTCGCTATTCTCTTTTTGAAATTGTCTACTTCATTCTCAGTTAATCTGGAGGGATTTTTAAGTCCTCCATACTTTTTCCAATAGTTCCAACAAATACTACACAAGCGACAATTCATTTGTGTTGGCCCCCAAGGATACCACTGAAAATTACATCGAAATTTAAGTAGACAAATCAAATTAAGATTACATGCTTTTCAATAATACCTGCGGCGATGAAACGGTTGCACAAGATTCGCATGGTTTTACAGAATTTGTTGAAATATCCGCATTACCGTTCGGTGTGCCATTATACACACCTTTTATATTTGAAATGGAAGAGTTGGACTTTGTGTAATTGGGAATGTAAACTTGTTTCAATTTTGATTCGGCTTCTACGGCTTTTACCCTTTTCTGTTGCACATATCTATCAGTGGTCTTCCACATATAATAGTATTCCACAATGTTCTTTAGCGTTTTCCAGGGCAGCTAAACAAAAAAAAATTAATATACTTTTCTTCATAAAATTTATAAATTTCACTTACGAAATCCTGCCTGATGTCATTAAAATCCTTGCCATATTTGTCTAAGGCTTCCTCGAATAAATTAGCCTCAGATGCACTCCATTCTTCCATTTCATCCCGGCAGAGAACTGGCCCGCTAGAAGGTACCAAGGAACACATGGCTTCCTCTATATTGTAATTATGTCTATGTAATGTGTCCATTGCATGAAACTGATGACTATACATGCTTTTATGTACTTTTATAAATAATTTTGAGAATTACCAAAGTTATATCACGGCTAGCTGCAGCTGCTGACATATGAAGTGATGGCTGTTTTACAGAACTACTACAATCTAATGCTCTAGCGAATGTGCCAATGGATCTAGACACAACCAAAAATTGATCTATTTTTCTATCGGTCAACGAGTGATTTGGTGTCCACATAAGTGTTTCTAAGTTCTCCAATTCACGATTATCTTGCTCATTTTCCTTCAATAGAGAAGTTATTTCTGTCTGGTATCTGCTGCCCACTCTGATCTCTCCTTTATCCGCTAACAGGGTTTTTTGATTCGGATCAAATACCAAACAATAGAAAAACATATCCTGCAAATAATGCATTAAACCGTCAACTCTTATTTTGTTGAATCCTTCTAAAATTCAGAAATTTACGACTCACGTCTTTGTTAAGGTAACTCGTCAGTGATTCTGTTTCGTTGAGCAATGTAACAGAACATTTGCCTCGGATGTGAGTTGCAGGCAGAGTTTCAACTTGTCGCGATAAGAACAGTTCTCTGTGCTTTATTTGATGCCGCTGTTTTGGTGATAAAACCTCCTGCTTCTCAATAGCAAGTGCCATTGAGCCATTTGGGCTTGTTCGATCTTCTTCCAAGGATGCTATAAATTAATTTTATTATACCAAAAAAATTAAGGTAAAACAATACGATTCGCTATTTACCTATTGATGGATCTAATACAGCTTGAGCTGCTTGCTCTTCTCCTACCGGAGTTCTTAGCCATGTTTTTTTCAATTTGGTTGCCAGTGGAGAATCTTCTGCAGCTGCTACTATAAATCATATAAAAGGAAAGTACAAATGAATATACTTGCCTCTGAATTAAATATACATCTATTAGATTTTAAATATTAGGAACTTTCTATTAGCGAACTTAAACAGTGACTCAAATTTCTACAGTAATTAAAATAATAGAATGCCCTAAAGTGTATGAAATCTACAATTAACGAAATAAAAGTACTTATTTTAAACATATAATTCAAAACTACTATAACTCTTTGCTTCTTAAGTTATACTTACGTTGATGTTTGTCGGCAAGTTGAACGAGAGGATTTGGCAAATCTCGTCTGCGGTAAAAACACATTACCTTTGCCTCAACATTGCCTGAAGGTGTTTTGTTAAGTTCTTCAATACGTCGTATTAAATACGGAGCCGAAGATGATGTTTCGAAGTAAACATAATCTACAGAAGAAAATTTCTACTTAGAACGTTTTGTATAAGATTTTGCTTTGATGTTCAGGTAAGCCGTTCAACGCACTGGGCAAAGTTCTTGCTTCACACGTTATTTTCAGAACGAATTAACGCACGATAATACACAATTTTTAAAGGCCCTATGTCCCTGATATCACTTTAATGGAGAAATTTTTGATGATGGCGGTCGATTACCCTACTAAACATGATATAAAAAAATCACGCTTTAATCCCTGTCTTACTGCATTACTTCTTGCACAAAAATTATTCAGTTTTTGTTATTACCTTTTCGCAGATATTTTATCAAGACGATGTATATCCCACTTGACTTCTAGGTCACTAGCCTATATATCGACAGCTCGATTAAAATCCATTGAATAATTTTTACATGATCTCAAAATGAATGCATAAAGAGAAGAAAACAAAAACAATTGCCAAAATTACCTTGGCGTCTATTGACTACAACTAGTAAAACTACTTAATACGATTTTCAGAATTATTTCTGTTATACAGAAACGCCCACGTTACAATTACTAAAAGTATAGATTTTAGAGGGTAATTGACTTTGGAAGCCCAAATTGTGCCCAAGAAAAAAAACAAAATCAAAATATGATTATGCAAATTTTTGAACATTTTTTACACAATAATCAAATGTCTCGTCAATTATCCCCTACCCTTGCTTCCGTAACTTTGCTAAGCTGAAACATAAATGAGACGAAAAAACACCGAAGACCTAAAAACCGTTTTTACTTAAAAGATATTTCGCTATTTTTCTTGTGAGCACCAATTTACATTATCTTTGAGGGAGAATGAAAATCACCTATTCTGGGACAGAACAAAAAACGAATAGGGTATCTCTGGTCCTAAAGTCCAATTTTTATCATTTTAAATTTCAAGAAATGCACCCTAGCCATTTTCCAGTCCGGAAGAATTTCTTGTACGAAATAATAACTTCTAATAGGATAGAACTGGAGAATGAAATCAAAACTATCCTTTTTAGAAAAAATATTAAATATGTACATTGATTACGTCACGTATTTTGTCGAATCCAAACCCTAAATCCAATCGCTGGGAGTAAGAGAAACCCAAGCCCGTGTTGGCCAATGGTTCATTTCTATTGCTACGCGACATTGAGTCTTAAAAGTTAACCATTCCCTAGCGCTGGGTTCGATTTTAATATTTGATGAATACAATTCGTCCCTGATTTACATACAAAATGTTTTGGCAAAAAACGCCTTTGCTTTTCCCACAGCTTTCGGTGAAATGTCAGGTGGCATAAGAAAAATTTCTACGCAAGGTGGCTGGTGGACAGCGAGGCCTTAACTAAAGATAGTGATTTTTTTGTTGCAAAAACTCGATTACGTCTAGACAAAAACTTATGACACTTTAGCTCTTCTACTGCGAATCATGGATTTCCCTGGTTCGCACCGCGCATTTCTTACTGTGGTGCTTCCGCAAAAGAGCGCCGAGACCCGATTAAGATAATCCAAGGGCACATCGGTTGGGACAATTGACCGCGGATATTTGGAACAGCTTGAAGTAACGATTCACTGCCGGCTAAATTTCGCCACTTATACTTTCCGATACCATTGGCGATCGCCACGCTTCTCACATCTCGGCTACAGCCCGGTTGTACCACCCACAGACTTTTGCATTTAAAGAACAAATGCGTTTTAAGAAAGCGCACGGTATTTGCAGCACAAACGAGCATTATCGGGGACGAAAAAGACAATTAATGTGAAACAATCAAAACAATGTTGGTATATGAAAAATTTGTCGAAACGCTTGCAAGCCCTATACCTCACCTCCAACACGGTACATATTTGTTGTCATTTTTAAGTTAGAAATTGTATCCTTTATTCGCAATTGTATTCTATACTCATGAAAACTCCTAAAAACAAACTATTCCGAGCTCTCTTTGACATTTATCGTATTTATTGTTGTTGTTATTACACAAAACGCGTCCTCCTCGCCGCCATGTTAAAAGTTAACTAGATAACTTTTCTACGCTACTTTATGGCATTACGACCTGCATTATCTATTACGGAGCTTTTCCATTTCGTGATGAGAAGGTATGTTCGTAAAGTTGAAATATTCATATCTTTTAAAAATTACAAATTATATAGGAAGAATTACTTAAATAAACTTCGAAGTGAGTCAAAAAGAGTAATTGGTTGCCATTCTTAACAGACTTCACCTCCTCTTCTTACATTGTCAATGTAAAGCACAAAAAGATTTTTGATAATTTCTGTAAATTGAATTTTTTCTGTTTCGTTGTGCTTTTTATAAATCAACAAAAACTAAAATTGATTAAAAATATTAGTGCTCTAAATTCTACATTTGTTACTTGGCGGTATTCGCAAATTAAATAGTAGTCGCGACTTTAATAGATTCCTATGGCAGTACTAGCTGCCAAAGTGTAATTTTTCTATCAAACAAGCAATTGTCACTTTTTAAAAGTGACGTGGCCGGAGAGTGTCTGAAATTGCGAAGTTCTTCTTAATTATATGATTTAACGAGTAATTATTGTCATTGTGTTCAGTTAGAAAGGATGACAACCTATGAAGAATTCATTCAGCAAAATGAAGATCGGGACGGCATACGTCTCACCTGGAATGTTTGGCCCTCCAGCAGGATAGATGCAAGCCGATTGGTTGTCCCACTAGCTGCTCTTTACCAACCGATCAAAGATAGACCAGACCTGCCTCCAATACAATATGAGCCAGTTATTTGTACCAGGGGAACATGCCGAGCTATCTTAAATCCATTATGCCAGGTTGACTACCGCGCGAAACTATGGGTTTGCAATTTTTGCTTCCAGCGAAATCCGGTAAGCGGCACACAGTATTAGTTAACGTTCAATCGGTTATTTGTGAAATTTTAGTTTCCTCCGCAGTATGCAGCTATTTCAGAACAACATCAACCTGCTGAACTAATTCCTAGTTTCAGTACTATTGAGTACACAATCACTCGGGCTCCAACTATGCCTCCAGTTTTTCTGTTCTTAGTGGATACTTGCATGGATGAAGAAGAGCTGGGAGCATTAAAAGATTCTTTGCAAATGTCTCTAAGTCTTTTACCTCCTAATGCTCTTGTTGGTTTGATTACTTTTGGGAAAATGATTCAGGTTCACGAACTAGGTTCAGAAGGTTGTTCCAAGAGTTACGTATTTCGCGGAACGAAAGAACTTACTGCAAAGCAGGTGCAAGAAATGCTTGGTATAGGCCGTGTTGCTCAAGCTCCAAATGTAGGCCAACAACCGAGGCCACAGAATAACGTTCCAGCGCCTCCAGCTAACAAGTTCTTGCAACCGATAAGTAAATGCGATATGGCTCTCACAGATTTATTGAGTGAACTGCAGAAAGATCCTTGGCCCGTTACTCAAGGGAAACGCTATTTACGTTCAACGGGAGCTGCTCTTTCAATAGCTGTAGGTCTTCTCGAATGCACGTACCCAAATACGGGCGCACGCATAATGCTGTTTGTGGGTGGGCCCTGCTCTCAGGGCCCAGGACAAGTTGTTGACGATGAACTCAAGCACCCCATCAGATCGCACCATGATATCCAGAAGGACAACGTAAAGTATTTGAAAAAAGCTATAAAGCATTACGATGCGCTAGCGCTTCGCACAGCCACAAATGGACACTGTATCGATATATATTCCTGCGCTCTAGATCAAACTGGCCTGCTCGAAATGAAGCAGTGCTGCAATTCAACCGGCGGCCACATGGTGATGGGAGATTCATTCAATTCGTCTCTATTCAAACAAACCTTTCAAAGAGTATTCGCACGGGATCAGAGGGGTGATTTGAAAATGGCATTCAATGGGAATTTAGAAGTAAAATGTTCGCGTGAATTGAAAATCTGCGGCGGAATTGGTTCATGTGTTTCATTGAATGTGAAAAATTCTTCTGTTTCGGATACAGAAATAGGGATGGGGAATACTGTCCAATGGAAGCTGTGTACTCTAAACCCCAGCTCAACTATGGCTTTCTTCTTTGAAGTCGTAAATCAGCATGCTGCTCCAATTCCGCAGGGTGGAAGAGGCTGTCTTCAATTCATAACACAGTATCAACACTCAAGTGGCCAACGTAGGATTCGAGTCACGACTTTAGCCAGAAAGTAGATTTTTACTTTTCATATTGATTTAGTGTTCCTGCAATTTATTATGTTACAGCTGGGCTGACGCATCGTCTAGCATTCACCATATCAGTGCTGGCTTCGATCAAGAGGCAGCCGCCGTTATAATGGCCAGGATGGTTGTATATCGTGCAGAATCAGATGATGGGCCTGATGTCCTAAGATGGGTCGATAGGCAACTTATTAAATTGGTAATTTGTTAATTTTGTTTTCTCCTTTTACAAAATACATGAATTATTTTTGTCGCAGTGTCAAAAATTCGGTGAATATAATAAAGACGATCCAAATAGCTTTCGACTGGCAGAAAACTTTAGCTTATATCCACAATTTATGTACCATTTGAGAAGATCACAATTTCTTCAAGTTTTCAATAACTCCCCTGACGAAACGACATTTTACAGGTAGACGATATTTTCAACAAGCGAAGAATTATTAATAATTTTACGTGATTCCAGACATATGCTTATGAGGGAGGATTTAACACAATCTCTGATTATGATACAGCCAATACTTTATAGCTACTCGTTCAATGGCCCTCCAGAGCCCGTACTTTTAGACACATCTTCAATTCAACCCGACAGAATTTTGTTAATGGACACATTCTTCCAAATCCTGATATACCACGGAGAAACCATAGCACAATGGCGAGCATTGAAATATCAAGATATGCCTGAATATGAAAACTTCAAGCAACTTCTGCAGGTAAAAATGATGGGCATATGCATATAGATATTTTTCCTAAAGATATTCATTTGTAGGCACCTGTGGATGACGCACAGGAAATATTACAAACAAGATTCCCTATGCCGCGCTATATAGATACAGAATACGGCGGATCTCAAGCGAGATTCTTGCTGTCTAAAGTAAATCCGTCTCAAACTCATAATAATATGTATGCTTATGGACAGGTAATCAACTCTTATTTACATTATTTGTGATTATATTCAATTAACGTTATGATTTTTCCATCTCCGCTGATTTCTTTGAAACAGCCTATGATTGGCGCTGCTGCAACGGTATATATTTATATTTTTATTATTGCTTTTCGGTTATGGGCGTAATATTCGGTGCTTCTGGGAATCCATGTTGTATAAACATTTTGGGACGCATTTACTCTGAATCGCTTTTCTTTTCTTTGGCCTAGTATTCAAAACCACGTTCTCTTCGTTGATAATAAAGCATTATATTTTCTTACCAACAGGAAAATTATTATATTAAAATTAACAACATCAAATTCGATACTACACACATTTCTTAGCGGACTTAATTTTTAATTACTGTTCTTTTAATATGGGTATTTTTTGGTTTCAAATGTGAATAATTCCTTTTCTAACGGGTTAATTTAGTTTAAACAAATTAGCATACTTTAGAAATACGCGGATGAGGTAAAAAGTGAATAACAACTACAGCAAATATTCAACTAAACAATTATTGTTAAATTTTCTGAATTTATTGAAAAGCAATTTCCATTTACGAGTGCTAAAAATTGAAGTGAAACGAGCATTTTAATAATCAGTTTATTGGGACCCATTCTTAAAATTTACTAACAGATTAATAAACAGAGTGCACTTAGGTATAATTTTCGAACAATCTAAAGTGTGCAAATTTTCGACATAAGGAATTCCCTCTAATTTTTCAAAAACCGGTGCGTACAAGAACAGAATTACGTCCATTTCTATGGCCTTAGTAATTCGCCCATCATTTCTTTTATTATTTTCGCCTGTGATTCGAATATCTCGTTTTCATAGACTACTCGATGCTTTGTGACGCAGGAATATTTATATGTTTCCTTCTAATGGTAACTAAACGAGTTTTATTAACTGTTTTTTTTTTTTTTTTCACAGGATGGCGGAGCTCCCGTTCTCACCGATGATGTATCTCTGCAAGTATTTATGGAGCATTTGAAAAAATTAGCCGTTTCATCGCAAACATAATTTATATGTAATTCTATTCAACAAGTAAATTTCAATAAGTTCAACTAATGCTCTGGAATTTTGATCATTAGTTTTTCATCAACATCAATTGAACCTAACGAATCACAAAAGTCTGCAAATATAATTTGTCCAGTACGGGTCTTGTCAATTTCGGCCAGCATGATATCGACTATTTGTAAGACCTCATTGTAATCTAATTGATGTGACAACATTCGATGGACAATATCAAACAGTTCGTCCTTTGTTATTCTTCCATCCACGTTAATGTCATACATTTTGAAAAGTACTAGAAATATTAACAAAAGATAAGTCAAAGTCGTAATCCATATAAATCCGTTCAGATTTTACAGTCCAGTTTTTCTTGAAGTCTTACTTTAGTTGACCATCGCGCTTCATCTTTCTCTGATGGCACTTTAAATACATGCAAAAATGAAGCAAAATCTATAAAACTTATTCTTTTCTTGATGCCAAAGAGACCTTTTAAAATTTGTTCCGTAATTGGATTGAATTGAAATGATGGCATGATGAGGAAATCCCTCTTCGTTAAGACATTTCTGTTTCGTTGTTTAATCAGGTAAAATCGGCGATACAGATAATAAATTTGTTCATGGGAAACTGAAAATTTGAAGTGTGGAAACTGCATTTATTACTTATTTATTTAGTTAAAGTCCTTACATGTTGTATTGCCCTGAAGGTACTGCAAATCAGCCTCGGGAACGCTGAGCGATTGCTTACCTCCCATGCCGGTTAAAAACTGACAACTCCGAAAGCATTCTATGACTCCTAAATTAATAAAATTCTTTTTTTCGCAATCTTCAGTTCCTTAGTTCTGGATAGATTTCTACATAGGTCAGTGCACAGACCTATGTACAGAACTATGCAAAACTTCCTACTCATTAATGAAACGCATTGGATTTCCAAATGCAAGTTAAATATTCCTCAATATATTTTTAGTATTATATTTGATTGATTTTCTGTTAATTAAAAAGAATTAGTGCTCATGAAGTCCCTTGTAGCTGGTAATATATGATATAAAGAGAATTCCAACCATATTAACCCTTCAGATATCCATTCTTACTAAGAATTTCGAATAAATACATTTCTCTGCACGCAATTTTCAAATTTAACATATATTTTCATTAAAACATAAGAAATTATGCATTCAAAGTTGTAAGAATTGAAAATTTTCTCTCGAACAGAAAGTAAAAATGTTTATTTATAACTATATTATTCTTATTGAACACGAAATGAATGAAGTATGTACTACATTTGCAAACACATAAATCCTTAATTTTCAGCTTTTATTTATAAAGTTAGCAAAATTTTCTTTGGGTATAGAATAAAATAAATTTGTGTTTAAATCGGGAGCTTAGACAAAAATCGGTTGGAAATTGAAAGCTTAAAATATCGTCCTACTGGGTAGAAGCGTAGGGCACGGTTCCCACATTTTCGTTTAAAATATGAACTAAATTCATATTTTATATTTTAATTATCAGTCTAAGTACAATAAGCGTTTGAGGAAAATTACAAATAAAATCTTTAAATTACTACAGTTTTGGAAAATGAAAAATGCATAAGACTATTAGAGAAGAATTTTTTCTTATTTATTTGAATAAAAGCGGTTTCAAGTTCCCCAAATTTTATTTATTTATTTTTCTTTCCTCTTTTGATTTTTTGTAGCCTCTTTTAAAAACATACTCAACTAAAATACACACTGATGAATGTGCTGCTGCTTCCGATGGATGTTTTATATTTATTTTAATTAGTTGCATAGCTATACTTAAATATTCCCCAATGACGCGCAAAATGGCGCACCCGTGCTGCACAGCTGGAAGCTGGTTGGTATGCGGCTTTTGGTATGGGAATTCCGTTATGATGATGTCATTATCACTTTTTTTGTTTGAATATAATAGATAATAAAATTTAATTATCAAAAAATATTGCTTTTCCAAAGCGAACAAAACGGAAAAGTCATTGACCAATATAATCATTCCTGTACATACAATATCTTATTGCTAAGTGACGTCACTCAAATCTGCCGGAACAATTGTGATGGCGTCATAAGATTTTGACAACACAATCGGGACGTACTTTGTTTTTTCTTTATAGTGCGTAAGGTGCCGCACGGCGTAATGCTAGTGGTTTTTGCACAGAATGTCCTCATTTCTTGTGATAAGACCATATCGAAAAGAGGACTCTTCGTCCTGTAGCGAGATTATTAAAGACTACATTATGTCGTTTGCAAGCAGATCGTTCTGGTCTTGCTTGTTTAAGGAGGTGGTTTAGATGGCTATATCTCGGGCTTCTTTTACAAAGAAATTTGTCTTACAGATAACAATTCAGTGTATTGTAGTCACTTGGGCTATACTTTTTATATTTTTGGGTGTTCCCATAACTCTGTGTGCGCTTAGCATTCCTGGTTGCGTTCTAAGCATATTTTTGGCTTCGCAAATATCTTGTTTCTTGAAAGCAGCAGAACTTATTAATGTAAGTAGCAAAACTGCTTCAGTTGCGAGTCAGTTGCTACTCGCTGGATTGTAGAAATAGTAAGAGAGTCACGATATAATTGGAAATCAGCAAAATGTTAACTTAAAAGTCATTCTAATAAACATAAATTTAATGTAGTAACTGCCTTACATATTTCCTGTGGCGTCATGAATATTTCAAAACACTTCTACATAACGAATCTGAATGAAAACAGTATCTAATGCTAAGCTTATAATAATGATAAATTTAACATAAACTAGTTCAACAATAAGAAATAAATAACACTTCTATTTCTTGTTGTTATTTCGAAACAAAATAAAATATAACGTATTTCGAGTAAAACGATGTTTTAAATAATTGAAATTTAATAATTATAGAAGTGGTATAAGTAAGTTCATTTACGACTCAGACAAAATATCCTGGTTTAGTTGAATCCACATCGAAGTTATTTATATAATTAATTTGCATACTTTTAAATACATGGAAACATTACCGGACCGTACACTTTATATTTTCGACTAAAATGTAAATATCACGATAGAAGGAAAAATGGACTTATGTAAATTGCTCTAAACGCTTATGACTTTTCAGTAGCCAATTAATCATTCGGTAAAAACTTATTCATTTTTAGGACAGACCGAAACATTGCTGGGTAGCCGAGTCATATGAACCATTTATTCTCAAAGTTAAGCCAGCTGCCTTGACATACGAAATTTTTGAAAATGAATCTCCATACGATAAGAACTATTTGAACAAATTTCGTCAGAAGGTAAAGATTTATTAGTTAAATAACTAATACTACTCTTATTTAAACAGATTGTGGGCACGATAAGTGTTAAGAATCACAGCACGATTCCTAATGCCGCCTTTGTCTACAGATTAGCTATAAATCCTCATTATTCTTTTAATTCTATTGTTGCACCGATGATAAATATCGTGGGCAAATCATGCTTCGACAATAATTTTCGTACTATAGAATTAGTTATCACAGAATGGCAACAGGATGCTCGCGATCTTTATAACAATTTAGGGTAAGCTTAATCTGATGAATTGACAGAGTTTAATAATATTTTTTTATTACAGATTTATAACGCGACAAATTTATCATAAGCAAATTGTTGGAAGTAACCTTTGTATCACTAAATCCCAATTGACAGCCGACCTGCAACAATGGTTTTCTATAAAAATGTGAATGAATGCCTGACTGGTTTTTATTGGCTTTATTTCTGCATTCCGTTTTTTAAACTAAGTGGATACAATGTATTCTCTTATTTATGAAAAATAAAAATTTAGCACTTGTCTCGACTTCCAAATAAACACACAGCTAATAAAATACGATTTCTTGTTTTTTTTCAAATATCTAGGAAAAAAATACCATCACATATAGGAGGCTCAGTGTAAATTAATTAACCTAGTAGATCTTCCGTACACTTGAACAAGAAACTTCCTTTCTAAACGGGTTAGTTTATTTCCACAAATGATTCTTTGTAATGTTAGATGTAAATACATTGTTGAAATGCAAAGAATTATAAACAATTCTACTCTACTCGGCTAGCAAATGCCTACTGCATACTTGCCAATTAAATTCTGTTCCTGTTTTGTTCGCTCATATCTGCAGTTTTTAAAATAATTAGAATTGTGCTCGCCCTTTTTATTTCCTGTTAACAGGTACTCAAAGTCACAGTCTCGAATTGCGAGATATATTTTATATTATTTGACTGAATTCATTAAAGAACGATTAAACTTCATATAATATCATGCTTGATTTCATCGAACCGATTCCGTCTCTACCAGAATGTTCAGTACTCTTGTTGACCTAACTATATATGAACCAAACTTAAACTACATGAGTAATGCATAAAATATTCCTTAACAGTATGAAGTTTTAAATTTTAAGATACTTAACCCTAGACAAAACCTCTGCCTGAACATATTATAGAATATCATCCGAGATTTTGCTTACATCCCACATATTGAATGCTGGATATTTCATGAATGAAAAGAATTATTTCTGCTCTGCATAATATATAGATGTACATCGAAAGGTTTATAGTCGACTGGAAGACATTTTTACACACAATGCAACAAAACACATCAAAAAAGCCGGTCAACCGAGACTAAATGTTGAGGTTTTTCTGAAGTGACCGCATCTGTCCAGTTATGACCTGCGAGGATAATCGCTCTGAGTTCCTTGAGGGTACTTTGATAATGTTTGTTTTGTTACAAAGAATTCGAAATCCACTAAGGTGTTGAAAGTTTGATGCGGTCTTTTTCATGTTTGACTTTGCTTTTTTGCAAAATCCGTGAAATCCATTGACTACAATTTTGTAATTTATTACAAGTGTGAGATACGCTCCCGTTGACATGCCTGTTGCTTATGAAGTTGTCTTATTTTAAAGTACAAAAGAAAAAGTCTTATTTAACTTGATTTGAAAAAAAATTAAACCATTTAGAAAAAAGGAAACGAAATTTGCGAACGCTTGTCATATTTTATTCAGAATAATGTTATTTTAAAACAAACATTCAATTGCTACTTTCAAGAATATGCGTTTTCATGTTGCTTCCAAAACAAGAAAATTAGCAGATGCAAAGATGAAAAACCAACAATGATTACTTTCTTCGGTATACGGTATTTCAATATCATCTTTTTTTTTACTGTACAAACACATTTAAAACTCTATTTCATGTACAATTGGAGGTGAAAGGGATTTCCTTGGATCTCGTTTTGAATCACGTCCTTTGTGCGTCTGACTAAATCGGTTTCCTGGTGACCTGAATAATCGACAATATTTGAATTTACATTTGACTTTTCCGTACAATTGCAGGTAAGTATCTATTCAAGAGATCTCCTTTTCATGCGACATTGAGGAAAAAAACCAGTTTCACTAAAATGTGTTGTTGGATTCTGCATTGAATGAGGCTGTAGATGAGGACTTATTAAGATTAGTATAGCACAAAGCTGTTGTAAGTGAATAGTCGTGACACGAGTGAGCAGATTACAGGGATTTTGGGATTATAAAGAGATCGCATTATTTGTAGTAAGAACATTTTTATTACGTCTGTTCAAACTTTGTTGAATGGTTTTCATTCACAACTTCATTTAGGTAAAGCTTCATAGCTATAATTTTACTGAACTTTTGAAGTAAAAAGAACGAACTTATATTATTTGTAGACATAGAAAAGTAATTTAGTTTTTCCGGGTTGTAAATTCAAAAAATTGAATGGTGAACAGACAAATTTAACTCGCAAGAGTGCCATCAAATTTTGACTAAAAAATATTTCACAAATTTCTTTTCCGGTTTTACTAGCTTGGAAAGTAAATCAAGTTTGAGAATTAATGAGTACCATTAAATAAATAATCAGCGACTACAGGAATTTTCGTTTCACTAGAGTAATTTTTAATAAAATACGGGATAAATGCAAAAAAATTATAGAACTTTGTGAATCTGTAACTAGACATTCAGAACAGTATTTTTTCAAACGAATAGAAGTAATACGAAAATTTTAATTTTACTTAAATTTTCGGATCTTCTGTACAAAATGTTTGCACTGTATTTTGAAACCAAATACTTTGTTTACTCTTTTCATACATTAGCACATTACGTAGTCATTTTTAATACTATTTTTTTAAAATACACAAAAACATTTACCGTAGTATACTTAAAAATTCATCACTTTTTCATTGGTTCCATAATCCAGTGCGGGACTTACACTTTTTTATATGCATTTGTTTCTTGTCGGTTAATTACGTTTTAACTGCAAAACTTATCGTTATGGAATTTGGCATGGATAGATCCTGTGCCTTAACCTAATATATAAAATTTTCTTCATCCCAATAAACGTGGCACGTGATGGGACAAAAAATACGTAATGTGACACATGACACGGGACCCGTCGGATGTGATATAAGGTACGCGGTGCAAAACACACAATATACGCAAAACTTAGGTTTCTCTATTTTGTTTTGTTTGTTGTGTTCTCTTTCTTTACCTTGTATGTTATGCTTCTTAAAAACTATAAATAGGGATAAACTATTTTTACATTTAAAGTCTTCAACCTACCGTTGAACAAAATTATTCTTCAATGTATAATCAATCAAATTTGGCACTCAAAAGTGTAACCTCCTTTGCTTTTTATACTTTGTTTAGTGCAAACATACAAAACACCGATAATGGCCCAGTCCAATCCTTCTTTGCTTAAGATTTCGATATACACAAAAAGTGAAGATCTATGTCTCATGTATGCTTTTAGCTTTGGGGCTTCATATTTCAACATGTACTTTTCTTATCTGGCAGATGTAATGCATATGTACTAGTAAACAATTTAATTGCACCATCAATGTGAAGACAGTGAAATATTGTAGAAGAAATAATCATGGGTAAATCTCCTCCAAAGGTAACTCCACACCTCGAAGATATTATCTCACTCCTTTTTGAAATTGATGTGATACACCACAGATCTATATAAGACATGAATTGCTTGATTTTCTCTCTTAGGTAATAGCCGCTTTGCTGGCATCAATAGTGACGAATTTTTTTACGACCTACATTGTTTACTGATATTATATTATAAATATACGGGATGTTCCAGTATATTTCGCTTTCCTCTATCCGACTTTCTTATAAGTTTCCCACATGAAATTTTTGTTTGGTCTTAACAGCTTCCAGTAAGAAGTCAAAAGTGTAAATAAATATTAAGAAGATAATTGTTAAAAAAATTAGGAAGCCATTTGAAATGTTTACTTTTACTAGAGTTTCACGACATGCTTAGACCATCAAGATAAACAAGAGAATAAATAGCATGCAAAGGATAATTTTCTGTTAAGAATACTATATTTAAACATTGTAAAATTTTATTTACTTCAATATTAAAAACACAGATCATTATAAAAAATATATTTAGGTACAATTTCTTTAGTGCAGAAATATAACTATCTATTTCATGGATTATTTACATATCTACACACACGTATTAAAAACTATTAAATACTAATTTTAATTCGAATGTTCCAATGGATTCTAGTACCCATACAGGTATGGATACATTGGCACAAATAGACTAGATCCAAAAGTTCCCTCTTGCGGAATATGGGTTTTTGTATGTTTTTTCAAATGATCTCTTCGTCCAAATTTTTTCCCACAAATTGTGCACCCGAAAGGTCTCAAGCCGGTATGAATTCTTTTATGTCTGGTCAATTCTTCGTTCCGTGTGAATGTTTTTCCGCAGTTTGCAATATCGCACTTAAAAGGCCGTTCTCCTAATAGAGAGAAAATTCCATTCATAAATAGTAAAAATAAATATTTAGAAAATAATTATAAAGTTCTCATGCAAAAGATTTATTTAAAGAAATCAATCAATAACTTCACAGTTCCATTTAAGCTCTGAGTATGATTTTATTTTCAGTTTAAATTCTATTATAAATTCAGCTTAAGATCACGAAATTATTTTTTATGCCATTAACAGTAAATAGCAATTCACATGTGACTGCAACTTAAAAGTATTGGAAAGAATCCAAGGCAATAAAATATGAACAACTAGAAAGTCGTGATATCCTAATAGGAACGATGCCATTGATTTACAATTCAGATAGTTCTGGAGGAGGTTTTATATTGTCATCAAAAAGATTTCATTCACAATGCTTACTGAATAGTAAGCATAATAGTAAATTTCCATTTTTAAAAGGACAGAACTCTGTAATGTTTCTCATAAGGAGAATTGTTTTAAGGAAGAAAAAGATAAGGTAGATAATTGTTTAGCAAAGGTATTGATTCTTGATTTCTTTTAGATTTAAATGATATTGGTTTTGATTTGATACTGAACAATTCGGTGAAATGCTGTGTTGCTATTCAACTTGCTTTGATAAAGAATGAAAATCTAGCAAATATAAATAAGATCAGTTCTGCGATCATATTAATTTGGTATACCTTGATCTACTAGTTGATTTATTTTTCAAACTTAAGTCAGCTTCTACGTTCTTTAATTTTTAAACTGTCGAAAATAATCCGAAATATAAAAAATAAGTTGTTGTTAAAATTGTCGATACTTCTTAGATACCGTTGTTCAGCTAAGCTTAAGTCGAATGGGTTAAACTTAGGCAAGATTTGAGCTCATAATATATAATAAATTTGAAACATTCTTTTGAAAAAAGAAAAAGCCAAAATTATAGGTATTTCTTGTGCTAAAGCAGTTAGTATTTAGCACAATAAATCTACTACATACTCTTTACATAATTAAATCGACCAGCCAACTAGTTATCTCACACAGTTTCAAGAAATATGCGACTGTCCGCTGCAAAACCAATCCATAAATAAAGCTTGTTCTGATTTTTGTATATGTTATGTTAAAACATAGTATTTTATCACTAAAGCTCAATAAGTATCTAATTTTAGAATATCAAATCCGATTTGTCCTAATTTGTTCTTAAGGGCAAAAGTTCCTTGCAATGAAATGCACTAAAATAAATAGTGATTAAACCACTCTAGTTTTACCTGTGTGGATTCTAATATGTCCTTTAAGTTGTCCATTATTAGAGAAGGCTAGATCACAATGAGGGCATTTAAATTTTTTGGGTCTTTGTTTCCTAGCATTCATTGCTTTAATTTGAGCATCTTCTGCTATAACTCTTAAGTACTCCTGCTCCATTAGATTTGCGGTTACGGGGTCCATTCCGAAAAACGAAATTGGTAAGGTGTTGGTGTTGTATATGTAATTAACATTAGCTTCTAGGGAAATGTAGTTATCGTGTACTATTTTATAGGGAGTAATATGATTATCCGATGAATTGTTCACAGTTTCACACAGACGGTTTTTGCTATCCAACTTGCTAAAATCCGTATCTCTTTCCAATTTCATATCATTAAATAACATATTTTGAGAGTCTTTCACATCCCAAGGACGAAACAGGCGCGAATAAGTTTGCGTTGCCGACATTTTATCGGATGGAGAACTAAAAACGTTTACACGAAAATTAAATAAAAAAAACTTAAAAATCTGATGTTAACACCTAAAGTACTTGACCTTAACTAAAATCGTGCGCTGCTTAGACCCTTATTTTAAGCGGCTGCTACCGCTCCACCCCTATGCATTAGACTTGCCCGCCACAATAAATCTAGCGCCTTTCTCCTTTTGACTGCACTTTTTGGCAACAAAGAATCCCAGCCGAAACCTACCCTCTCTCAAGTGCGTTCCCATAGGGGTGAGTCGTACACAGGCACTCGTGTGTCCTTGCGAGTGCGTTAACCAATGGGAGCACCTAACGCCTTCAAAAATAATCTTTGCGGATTTTCTGCTCGGCAGGAGCGTTTGAATTCGATAAAATGGTTTCCGACCACATTAATTCGATTTATTTAATTTATTCTACAGTAATCGAAATTTATTTTACACAGCGAAATAAAAAATGCATATATTTCGAAATCAAGAAAGGCTTTTGAATTAATGATTTAAATCACGAAACGTGCGAACAGTATTAAAATTTCCCAACTATTCAAAGGGTTACAGAGTTTTAGCAATATTGAAATAATGATTTTTTAATTACGTTTTTCGCAAAGTAATGTCTTTAAGGTATATTTTAAAACCTTTTTTGGTAATTTTGAGAAATAACACTTAGTCCAAGAGATGTAGTTGCTAGTTCTTATAAGAGTAAAACTTTAAGCACAATGTTTTTGAAACAATGTTTTCAAAATCAGTGGTACAATTTATTTCTAGTACCTATTCGTCATGGGATTTTTAAAATGAATCGTTTATTTATTTATTTTTTTTTTTGTTTTCTTTTATAAAAGAAAATATATTGATTTTAAATTTGGAATTCTTAATTTTAAATTAGGTAGTCAAATAAAACGAAATGGCAACGAAATCAAAAATATTTGGGCTTAAAAACTCCTACTTTTTAAAAGTAAATAAGCTATAAGTTCCAAAGATAAAGAAGAAAAAATTTACTTTATGCCATAAAAAGCAATTGTTACAAATTCATATGTATGTTTTTCGATATTGAAATAATATAAATTCTCTGCGTAGTGTAAAAAACAACATAATTTTTAATTTTCTGAAAATATTTCTATTGTTTGACTATAGAAATAAAGGTTTATTTTATATCATGTTTGAACGAACCACTTTTATGGCTGTCTTATATCGAATTCAATTCACTATTTAAGAAAAAAACATCTATATTGCGATCTTAACGCCTGCTTTTGAACAGAATGAATTAATCAAAGTTTTCTTTGAAACAAAATAATTACCACACAAATAGCAACAATGGGAAAAAATATTAAAATCATAAAGAAATCGTCTTATGCGTCTTTACTTCGTAATAGGTGCCAAGCGTTTAGTGTGAACCATGGCCCCCACAAGGGGATGGCTGGATCGACTATAGCCGCAGGGCTCGGGCGCTCCACGGTTTGGATCTATCCCAACATTTTTCGTTATGAACACTATAAATCCAGAATTAATAAATAATGAAACAATTTCAAATTCCATCTTTAGCCATCATTTGTAAGTGAAAAGATATAATTTCTATATTTTATATCTAAAATTTTCCAACCCCCAAATTTGATTGTATTTTTAACACAGTTGCGAAAAGGAACTTTAAGACCTTTCTTTAATAGAAAGGAAAATTGAATTATGCGCGTAAAAAAATAAGCGTTTGTCTACTTTTTATAGGATAATTTAATAATACATTTATATAGTCCTACATTAAATAAATTCTGTCTCAGAGAATATTGCATAGACTGCATACCTTACCTTTAAGTTAGCACTGTGTAACATAAAGGATAGTATTTGATGCTAATATATTTCTTAAGCACTTATTTTTGCTACAACCAAATAGCAAACAATTGATTACAAAACGAAGGGCCTATCTATCCATATTTCAACCAGCTTGAAGAAAAAAGAAATATCAACGTTCAAAAATAAGAAAAAGGAAAACGCAGAATAAAGAAACGCAAATCAAAGATATAAATAACGAAACCCAATCAAAGTTATAAATAAAGAAAGGTGAAATAAAAGCCAAACGGGGACCATTTCAAAAGCCAAAGAGAAGCCCATTGTAAATAAATTGTTACCAATGATGATTTTGATATTGCAGTAAATCAATTCAACGTAACGTATTTTGAAAATCTATAACTCTATTGATGAACCGCCTTAAAATTTGTAGAGTATTTTTCGAAAGGAATCTTTTATTCTAAATTACAACTTGGGCATAACGTCCTGTGTACTTTTTTTATATATTAACAAAACACAATTAGTACGAATTTTTCGAATAAACGTGGTTGCAACTTTTTACAAGTTTTGAGCCTTTTTTAAAATTCAATATTTAAGATTTTGAAATATTCATGTCTTTATTCGCCTATTGAAACAAGTTCCGCTAAAGTATTTCAAAGATATATTATAGTTGAAAAATTTAATTACAATCCCTGTGTTATTTAATTAAATTTTTGTTAACAAATATTAATATTTATATAAAAAGTAAAAAGAATTTGAAAAACTTTTGAATAGATGTCTGAAAATTGGGAATTATTAAATACATAAATTGAAAATTAGGCATACATAAGATTTTCAATATTATTACTGCTTTTTTCACTGTAAAATTTAATAAAAAATAGTATTTTTCCTTTTTGAGAATAAAACTTTTCTGTATTTTGGGATTACCAATATATTACTATCATAATGCACCATTCTGTGAAATGTCTTCCAAAAGAGAACTAGATGCCATTAATAATATTAAACGAACAATAACGCACACACAAATAGCGAAACCAGATGGAAACCGCAGACAATAAAGTTCTGTTTTGTGCTGCGGCTTCTATGGCATACCCGGCATTCACCAAAAGTCGCCTCACTCTGAGTGGCTTGTCAATAGCATCAGCGTCGCCCTATTGTGTCCCTGTATAATAAAATCTTTGATAAATCAAATTTACTTTTTACTGATGACTGCACTATAAAAATAAAAGGACAAGAGACCCTGTCTCAATTTTGTCCCGTGTCAAGAGAGGGCTTCACTGAGGGGTTGCTCCTATAAAGATACAAGGAGCCGCTGAAAGAGCAACGAAAGGCAACCATTCTTCACGCAATATTTTTCCGAAATTCGAGGCTGTGTTGGGGTTTAACCCTAAACCAACATGTACAACACCCCAGTTAAACTTTTCCATTCGGAGGATTGTCATAGGCGGGTGAGTGATTGAGTGGTTGGCGTTACCACGGCGCAGAAAACCACGCCTTTCTCGGTAAATGACCACAGCCGAAGTGAATTTTTGTAAAACTAATTGAAAAATATCGATAACGATCGATTTGAAATATACTAAAATTTTTGCGATTTTTGCCGATCTTAAGTACTTATTAGCTGTATTGAATTTATAGAGTTACAATTTAGGATACTTACAAAATCACGTCAGAAAAGGTAATTTAGCCAAAATAGCTTGTAAATTCATTTAAAATTCCATTTCAAAAACGCACCAAACAGTTCAATATCATTAGAAATTACTTAACAAAACAAAATATTATTTTATTAAAAATATTTTATTATTATCAAATGTTAGTGACATCATGATTTTATTATACACGATGAATAAATCAATAAATTATTTGTTATTTTCGACTTAACAAAATTAGTATTATGTTTTGAATTTGTCGAATTTTACGTTGTTTTAAATAGGTCAGTTTTCAACGTTAATATCAAATCTATTATTTTCATCAAATTAACAAAGAGTACAAAGTTAATAAAGAATCAAAGGCAAATCTTATAGAAGGTCGTGAAGTTTTCAGGTGGTTGATATATGTAACGAAATACCAACAGCATACAAAGAACACAAAAAATGAGATTTTCATGAACTATGAAAATAATGTCTGTTTTAAATTCCATCAAACTATAATATATAGATTCGGAGTGTGAATTTTGAGACAGTTATAAAAACAATGGATTATTGGAAAATATATAAAGACGAATGGTAGGAATTGCTGAGAAATACATAACAATGTAACTATAACGGTGAAGAGTACGTTTAATTTTGCATATATAACATTCTTTATCATTAATAATTCAAAATGTAACTGTTCTGAATTTCCATATTGTTCAAATTAAATGCACATATGTAAGTCCATATAAAACAAGTACTATGAACACTAAAGAATTATACTTGTTTGTCTGTTCACAAACAAGTTAGAATAAGGAGAACATTTAGATTTATAAAATGTTTAAAATCTTTTTTTATGATATTAAATAACATGCCTAATTATCAGTATAAAGGTATCATTTACACACTGCAGACGATCGAGGCCTAAAAGTCTGCCGAAAATCAAAAGTTGTCATCCCACAGAGTTTTCAAGATATCAGTTTTTACTGCAGTTTAAAAATATTTTCTGTTGGGGTTTTGTAGAGTCCCTGATTTAGAATACGAGACTGAATTCGAAAACAATGGTGGCAAAGTTCCTAGTCACACCTACGGTTGTATCACATCACATATTTAAATAATAGGATATAAAAATCGCTTTGTGCTAATTATTTTAATTGTTTTGTCATATCTATGGGGATATCTTAAATGTTATGTGTAATTATTAGTTTTGTATTAGTTAATTTTTTACTATTTTCGCTTTAATTCTTTGTGTTCGAGATAGAAATTGGTTATCTAACTACAGTTTGATTTACATAAATTGATTGGATTAACTTAATAAATCTTAAATAATAATCATTATTCTTCTTGTATTATAAAAATTAATAAAACCTAAGGGAAAAATACAAGTACAAATTCTATAGGCTATTCTCGCATACTTTTAAATTGACACGAACAATCCGAAAAGAGTTAAGTATGTGAGAACATGTCATACTGTGCTAATAGGTGTATTTTTTACAAAAATTTATATAATTTAGTTTCATATAAAAAATCTCGTTTTGTACTAGCGATTGTAACCCGTTTACTGAGTGCTGCTTTTTCAATGCAAACGTTTCGTGTGTATCAAAGTTCAAAGTTCCTAAACAATAAAGAACCTTAAAATAAAAATTAAAGCTTAATGGAAAAATGGAAATTGCCATACCCACCATGGGTTAATTAGCTTAGTTATTGAAGATAAATTAGACGGAGAGGATTCCTCGCGAGAAAGTCCCCACTTTCCGCGTACTTACCATCCACTCAACTGTTCACCAATTATCTTACCAATAGTTTACTGACGGGACTGCACACAACCCCAAGTGGCCTTTGCTTGCTTAATTAACATGGACCTGTAAGCGTTTATCTTGAAAAAGCAATGATGATTTCTGAAATACGTACTTGCGCCCCTTTCCCAATGTTTTAAGCATCAAAAAAGTATTTTTTGCTTTTGTCTTAAAACCAAATTTTCTTTGACCTGAAATTTGTATATGTGTTTTTACAAACTTTGAGATATAGTTCTTTATCTTAGCAAAAGAAAAAGGATCAAAATGTACTTTCATGCTACATTGCAGTGTACAGCAAGACACTAACTTAGTAAGTAACAGTAATACTTTTTATTTGTAAATGTTTTGCGAAAAAATATATTTTCACTTCAATAATACTGATTAAGATTCTTATCGGAAAAACTAGCAAATAATAATGATGAATGTTTTTCTATAATCACATAAAATTTATAAATCATTCAGATCATACTTTTGAGAAAGAGTCGGTTTTTTTTGCCATTTGTTTTAAAAACTTTAAAAGCAACGATGTGCTAAAAACTCGGCATAGGATTCAAGTAACAGCTTCTGTTTGCAAAGGATCATGAAACGTTTTTCCAAAAGTATTCAGAGAAGAGTTTTAATAACTTTGTAATACACAGTTATCGATAATTTGCTTTAAATCGTACTTCTTGAAAACATAAATTCATCACTCTGCAAAAAATAGCCTCTTGCCCAGTGTAATTTATCTTCATACGAATTTTTGCTTTTACCAAAAAATTCCCTTATTTTATTTCTTCTAAATAGATTTTTTATTATAAAAATAAAATGATTGAAAAATATAATGCGTAATTTGCTTCGGTAGGAATTTGTAAAATTTCTATATGAACTGTAGCACTATTTTATAATAATTTTTTCAACTCTCTTTTTGAAACATGGGAGTGAAAATATGAAATGAGAAACATTTATACACCAGTAAAGTAAGGCTGCTGTTTTCGAGTAATTTCATAGCACAGTAAGAGGTTTATTTAAGTGGCATAAAATGATTTGTATCAGGAGAGATAGAATATAAATTCAGACTTCACACTTTGTGGGGAATACAATTGGCATGTCCATTAGAAGGCTAACTGAAATCTTTGTGAAATGAAGAATTCAATGGTTCTTTCAAATACCCTCGGACACAAAGAATGCATTTCATACTTCAAATTTTATAAAGGGCTGTGTATACAAACATTCAAAGGCGAGGCAATTAAGACTGCACAATAGTTCTCTTCCGGGAGCCATTGTGCATCCTCGGTGCTTCCTCTAAGAATTGCATCGAGTAATTGATCATTACGTCTGCAAACCTAGTGGGAGTTCTAGGTGTTGACTGTAGTCAAAACGGTAATAGATACGTTTTTGAAACTTTTCATTTGCTTTAACAATAAAATTACAGAAGACTTCGAATGAGCGGTTAGACATTTTTTATTCTGAGTACAAGTCACGAATTTTCTCATATTCTCGTTCTCCTCGTGGGGGATGTACTATAAATTTTACTACATGTTATTCAGTTTAATAGTAAAGCATTCAAAAATTAAACTGACTGACCTTGTTAAATGAAACTTTTTCTAAAGAGAGAGAAAAGAATTTAGATATTTTTATTTTTGAATAAAGACGGCATAAATTACACATCGATTTTTTGAGTGAAATAAAATTTAAAAACAATTACAATTAATTAGTAAAATAATCATATTTTCATCAGGAAATCTCGGTAACTTTAAAAAAATCATAAGAGAGAGAAAATGCCACAGTTCAACAGCAAAAAAGGTCTTTGTGTAAAAATAGGCTATTCCTATAATTTTCAACTCGCTAAATCTGAAAATGAAGCTTGAAAGTTAGTTAGTTACCTCTTATTTTTAATATATGCATATCATTATCATGCCTAGCTCACTACTCATAAGAATATTTAGAGATTTAAAAAAGATATTGTTATTTATCTGTATAAAATTTATTATCAAATTTCTTATTAACATGTTTACAATCTTTTACGTAGTTTTTATTCCAGAATGTACTTATATAACTCAAGTATTAAGGAAAAATAACGTAAAATTACTATCAAATTGAAAATAAATTGTTCATAAAACAATTTAGAACTGTAGAGGAACAAATCCGATAAATTTGATCGAAGAAGATATTGGATGAAAATAATTAAATACTATTAACATAAGATATTAAATCTTGTAATTTCAAGCTTCTTTTATTGATCCTTTAACATCAATTGATAAAAAGCAAGAGTTTTACGTGAACAAATTCCCCTTTTTCACATATTTTTTAATAGAAAGCCTATATATATGATTTTTTGAATACGCAAAATTAGGTATTACGTAATTACGTACTTCAAATTAAGCATGCGGAACAAAAGGCCTCTGAAAAATGAAGCGAATCATTTCGTTATGCCTTTTAAGGTTAAATTGTGTATAAACATTCTTATAAGAAACCGTCATGTAAGTCAGCTAAGGGGACTGAGGAAAGGAGTCTTATCTCCTGGTACACGACCCGTAATTTTCCTTGATGCAAACCCGCAAAATAAAATTATTTTCAATAAAATAATGCTTCATCTAAGTTTGCACTATAATAATTTACAATATTTCAAAAGACAAAATATTGTCTCATGTAGTATAGAATAATGGTCCTATGGCATTGACGACAGATATGAAAATATGTACTCGAATTAGACGACTTTGAGAACGTACCCTGTAAGTAAGATCACAATACAAAAGAAGGAATATATTTCTTACTTGCTTAGATTCTTTTATTAACTGCATTATTAAAAATTGTTAATATTTATAAAATATTATTTCTTTGTCCCCAATTTTATATTATAGCAATTATTATTTGGCTCGTTGCGGGAAAAATTGTAATCTTGTAAGAAATAAAATCCCTCGACCGATTGAAATCATCATCGCTTGGGCTATCGAGGGAGTGTGGAATGGCCTTAAAGGTCTGTACAGGCGATCTAACTGACAGCGCAGAGTATACACAAAGTGCAGTGTGTTCGGGACTTTCTCCGTAATTTCTTTGTCTACGTGACAACAAAGTACTTGTTTGGGCGATTAAAAGAAGTTGGTTCTACGGTTCTGCTCTGACTATTGCGAAATAATGTAAGCCAAAAACAGTTCGAGAGAATCTAGTAAAGTTTAAGTTTCTCGCTTGAGTTCTTTGTTCAAGCATCCAGGCACAATCGTGAAATAGTAACTCGTGCGAATGTAATTCACAGGAAACATGAGCTTAAAAACAAGAACACTTGTTTTCGCAACGTTCCTTGGCAGCTGCCTTGCCGTTGGACTACTTCTAGCTAGCCTTACTACCGAGCATTGGATCCATGCAAATGCAAAACGGCATAATGCCACAGTAATGTACTTGATGGTATCTTGTCATAAATCTAAATGATCTTATGAATTTTAGGAGTCCTATGGTCGGATTAAATACGGGCTCTTCACGGGGACCAAAGAATTAAACGTCGGGTACGGCATGCGGTCAAATCAGATTCAAGGTGTGATGATAAAATATAATGTTTGCGATTTCTTGCTTACTTATTGTGGTTGTAGTAATTACCTTAATGCGCGATGAAAACAATGTTATGAATTTCTGGCTGTGGTTGGGAGCAACTCTAGGGACTGGACTGGCTTTGCTTAGCAGCGCAATTGCAGCGATTGCTTCAGTTCTAAAGGCAGCATCGGAGTCAAAAAAACCGGCGATCATGATGTTTTTATTTGTGGCAAATGTATCTTCAGCAATTTCTCAAATATTATCTTTTGTTTGTTGGCTTGTGCAGTTCTACACTCATCTTGTTCACAATGTTTTGATCGTGGAGGACCAAAAGTTGCATTGGTACAGTCATGGTCTTGCCAGTTTAGGTTACAGTTTTTACTTCGTTGTTGCATCAACAATTGTAGTTCTAATTAATATAATTGTCTTAATTGCGGCTTACAAGCACGAACATTTGGAAAAGCAACGGCTGGAACAGTCATGTGGAGAGAAAAGCCAAAGTGCTATCATGCTATATTAATACTTGTAAAGGAAACACTGCCATACAATTACTAAACTCGAACAAATTTTAAACATTCTTTTCTATGCATTTTGAGGTTTGTATACAAATCTGTATATTTAAAAAAATGTGTTTTATTTCACGGTTACATAATTTGCCCAACTGTTTAGCGGTACGCATCTCTTCCTACCACTTGTAAGACAATTTCCCATTTAAAATTTTCTTTCGGCAATTTTAGTGAACATCGCCCGTTCGTTAAACCACATTAAGTGATCTTAACAGCTCCTACTGCAGTTAGAAGTTTCTCTTCGCCCATTGGTCTTAATCATTATGATTAATGTAACTATCACATAAAAGCTTAGGCAGTGTACTTTGATAAAAGCTGTTCAAACATACTATAAGACTTATTGGGACACTATCTAAATTTCATGTTTGAAATGTGGCCTGAATTAACCACTAAGCTGGAATGTAGCAGGGTATGACGGAACATAAAAGTATTAGTAAAAAAAGTCTTGAATCAAGACCCTTTCTCGGGCACTTAAGTAAACAATTTTGTAGGCAAATAATTTCAAAAATTTCAAAGTCTGTATTTAGATTTTGCTCACGGAAATAGTACCTATAGGCTTGTGCTCAGGATTTCGGAACCACGACTGTAGTTATCTAAAAAGTATGTATAGAAAGAAGCTAGCCTTTATAAAAGGAAGCGATTCTATGATGTGTAAGCATTTTGTGAAAAGTTCCTATATTATATTTTTGCTGCCAAATAGTACTTTTAAATTATTCTTGCAACTAGAAATGAACCTAACGTCCAATTGATACCTGTAGATGTATGCTAGTTTGACAGGTACTATTAACGAGAGTTACGTTTTATTTACGTCCTGATTTCAAAAAAGTAAGATAGAAATGAACATCTTCGGCACATTATGCTTTACTATTATAAAAAGCAAATAAGTGGATCGGAGACATGCAGAAACATACACGCCTTGTACGACAAAGATGCTATGACAAACCAAACGTGTCACAAGTGGTTCACAATGTTTCGAACGGGAAATTTTTCCGTCCAGGACTATGGATGTCATGGGATACAGGACAACTTTGCACAATAACGATAGAACATTCAAGAAGAAATAAGGAACCGATGGAGACAAATTAATAGCCCCAAAACTGGATGGCTTTGAAATATATATTTAAAAAATTATTTATTTATTTAGTTCTACATAATTGCTATAATTGACCTGGTAAACAAGTACTTTTCACCGATAAAAGTACATAATTTAATCTAGACTTTTATTCATTTAAACTATAGTTCATTTCTTCGTAATTTATTATAACATGTTAATGGGCTTCTTTTTAATTTTTGTTGAAAATCTACAGAACTATTGGAAAAAATTAAAGCATGGGAAAATTCTACTATATAGAAAGTGCTCAAGTCCTAGCAAAATAGAAACTAACTAATTTTTGTGTGGCTTCATATACAAACATTTTACGCACGATAGCCTCTCCGTTCCCATTCATTCCTCTATACTTCTAGACGACAGTATGACATTTGCACATGTAAAATTTGGTTCGCTTTTCCTACTTTTTGAGTGCTTAGAGTACTCATTTGGTACGCTACACTGCCTTTAAGAAATGGACTACTTGGATGGATTTCTGCTTACAAATTAATCACTCTGACATATAAGAAGAAGAAACTTTGTTAATGGGGGAAGAGTGGCGATGTTTCTTTACTCGGTTATTCTCATCGTGAAGACAGAGATTGTAAAGAACCTTAAATTTGTTTTTATATTAATTCTTTTAGTAGTTTTGATTAAAGTTACTTATATTAGAAAGAAAAAAATCAGATAATGCAGCAGTTCTAGATAGACGTTAATTCAATTGATCGATTAATTAAAATATTCCACTATGAAAGTACCCTACAGCGTACTGAAAGCGCGAAAGTAGCGCTTAATTTACATTTTAAACACTGCGGAAATTCATCTCTTCAAAATGCTTTTCGTTTTCTGATTTTTTTACCCAGAAAGTGTCTATGAGATGTAATGCAATTATATAGGACTGTTTTGGATGGACAGTACACTCAATAATAAATACTGATATTCCACGTCATGGTGTCGGAATTAATAACGGAGTCCGCTACGGGCTGAAGCGGTGGCTTACACTTTGTTTTTAACAAAAAGGGGTGTCTGCAGCCCCTGTGAATCTGAATGATTAGGAGAAATAACTTTGACCACACAGTCGTGTTGCATTTCGGTAGTGCGAACTGCTACGCAGAGCTAAGTCTGTCAAAAGCTTGACGTAATATTTTTGATTTCCTTAAATTCTGTTAGTAAAATCAATTTACTGCTTGGAAAGATGTTCTAATTTGCGTTGATCTTCCCTCAATTGGAATTCGCGAAGAAGTATCGTATGAAAAGGAAAACCATTGTTTATGTTGTTATTTATTCCTAAGTTGGGCTTTGTGCTTGTGTTTGTGTAGTGGTCGCGTAGAGCCCGTGATTGGCTCGTCGAGTGCTGTATGGTGCTCTTGATTACCTAGATGGGAAAGTTATGACATTTGGCGGAGATCGAAAGATAATCCGTACAATATCACACAAAAATGAACAGTAACTGCAGTACGTAGCCAATAGCTGTGAGCCAGAAGGTGTAAGGCTTCCGCTTTATTTGCTCTCTCGAAATGCTTGTGACCTAAATTCACAGAGCATTCAAAGAAATTTTGGTTTATTCTTGTCATTCGCGACAGTGATTCCAGAAAAAATACAAGTATGGTGTTCTTGCGACCGCTCACTAAGAAAGATTACTCTAAACGTTTTTGTGCATTGAATTTTCTGCTTTTGCAGAAAATTCCACGCAACAAGTTTAAGTTTCAGATATTTCCATACCACTGCTTTATTTCTAGTTTTGTCAACGAGTCTTTGTTTTGTTCGCGGGCATTTCTTCCTAGTGTAAATTTTCTTCTTTCAGGTATGTCGCCACCGTGATTACATCAGCAGTAATGAAATCTGCCAAACAATAATAAGATTGATTTCTGAAACATCAGATTCCCATTGCTAGTCTGCAAGCAGATTTTAAACCCAAAGATGTGCGACCAGTCGTCTCTACAAATGCTGAAATGGGTTTGCGAATACTGTACATATGAGAATTATCCTTCCTCTTTGAAATGTACTATGTGTAAAGGATTGAAACCTCTTCTACATGAAGACATATTTCGGTAAGTACTTTAACAGCTATATAATGAATATAAATAAATAGGAAGCTAAGTTCTCTAAATTTTGGTATTTGTTTCGCTTCACGATAAGCAGAGTTAACATAAAGAGAAAACTTTATAATATCCATCCACACTTTTTGGCAAAGAAAGTGCAGAAAGTCGCAGTAACTTGTAGCGAAACAAACGGTATGACTGGCTGGGGTTGCCATAAGAACAAAATAAATGTCAGATACTTCTATAATTTTCGATCAGGCGTTTAAATCACCTACGAAAATTAATGCAAGTATCTGCTACTAAAGAGAGTGCAGATGCCTGGAATGTCACATGATTTCCCTAATATAAACTGGAACATTTTTGCTATGTGTAAGTAAAATGAACAAAGAGAAATTGCCTAACGATGAAGGTTGCAGGGATAATATAAGAAGAAAAATATAGAATGAGTAATGAATAATAGAAAGTAGCGATATCTCAAAAATTAAATAAGTGTGAAAAGAATTTTTATCCCTAGACGATATAATTGTTAGTAATTAAAAAAGGAAGGCCTGAAAAGAGGCTAGGTATTAACTTTGAGCTTTTCTTTCTCAAACTCAGAAATGCAAATCGTTATCAAAATTTGATGTAAGTTTGCAGTTTAGCTCATTTCGAATGCAAAATGTTAATTATTTGAAGCAGATTTCTTGCGGTGTAATGCATTAATCACACGAAACAAGGAAAAACTGTTCATCCTTCTATGATAGGCTATAAAGAAAACAAATTATCCCCATTTACGAATTCTAGAAGTTAGGTTTTACATTGAATTCATGTTAGAGAAGTATTTAAAGAAATGTGTATACATTAAGAGCAATACTTATGGTTTTATAATTTTTAAGTAAACTAACACTGTTTTAAATTCCGGGTAAGTAATTTTTATTGTTTTATTAGAACATATTTGCGATGATAATGTTTCAAACAGTTTAAATAAATCGCAATAAAGTAATTTTTCAGTAAATTTCCCCGAACTAATCTTCATATATCACGGGAAACATTGGCTACACCGCCTTCCTCAATATGCATTTATTATATTAATATATTATATGTATTGCTATATTATGCTATAAATTAAAAGCTGATTTCATGATATTAAATCATGAAAACTGGGTAAATTTTAGCACTCTGTAAGATTTCATATACTGTTTAGCTTCCCTATTTTTAAAAATTCCGGAAAAGATCAATAGAAGGCTATTTAAAATCGCATCAGAACTATTGTTCAATGGCTTAAATTAAAAGTTAGTTTTCCTAAATTCGTACGATTACTGGACTCAATTTTTTATCGGAAAGCTTTTAGAATAAGAACTTATATTTTGTCATGATTTTTAAGAGGTAATATGGTAAAGGTAAAGAAAGGTAAGCATGTGCGCATTGATGGACCACATTACATGATGGCAATTTTAGCTTACAGTTAAAAATGGACAGTTGAGATGCATAAATAAATGAATTTTTAACTAGATATTACGAATGTTTGGCAATTTTTGAAGTATTCGAGCATTAAGGGGGCGCATACAGAAAAATTGAAAATTTAAAATTTTTTCACTTTGACGAGTCCACCATCCCTGTTCTGAATGGAGCCGGTGCCCATGGATACCGAATCCTATACCTGAGTCACGATTTGTTCTAAATTTGGTTTGGTTTAAGCAATCCATTAAGAATATTATCTTAATTTTAAAAAGTGATGCTTTTATTTATTGTTTAAGTTTATAAGTAATTTTTATACTTGTCGCATAATTTTTTATATACTATGTATTATATATGTTGTTTTTTAGACTTAGTCCACCGCAGCCGTCAACTGACTCTTCTGCTCTTGTAGAAGCTTCAAGCTTGAGCCTTTCACAAACAAATTTAAGTGCTTGTGGGCCTTCAACGCAAGATGCGGCTAAGTCAAAATGGTCTTGTCCAGCGTGCACATATTTGAATTGGCCACGTAGTTTACGTTGCATTCAATGCTATACAAAACGCAATGATGAAACGAATATAACCACATCCGTTTCAGATGTAAATAAAGTTCAAGAGAAAATAAAAGCCATAAGCATAAACGAAACCGGATCTGATCCTGATTTAGTGGCAAGTAATACCATATCAAGCAAACTAAATTTGACAAGACTGAGTCCTGTCGGTTCAGTTACAAATTTAGCTAGTTCAAGGTGTCTTTCGGGGGCTGTTGGTAGCAGGTTGAGTCCTGTTGAAACGCGTAGTTATGTAAATAAATGGAGCTGCAATGTAAGATTGTTATAATCGGTGTTGAATATGCATTAAAGATTTTAAAAAAACATTTTTAGGCATGTACTTATGAAAATTGGCCAAAGAGTCTAAAATGCTCTATGTGTGCACATCCCAAAGAATGTACTGTAGAAGTGGATCGGAATACGTCTAATAAAATTCTGTCTGAAAAGGACCATATAGATGAAAATAGCTGTGCTGCAATGACCAACACCGTCGTATCTAATAATAATATAAGTAATAATAAGCACCGATATCAACTAGGTTTTAATTGGCACATAGTGTGGGACGAATTGAGGTTTTAATTCTAGTCTTTTTTAGGTTCATCAGAAACAATTAACAACTGTGATTCTATTCAAGAAAGACAGGAAAAACGACAAAGACAAATGAGGAGGCAGTTCGATTGGCAATGGTTAAATGCCTGCGTAGGTACGTCGAAATGTGCACAAATGTTATTTACGTAATAATAATTTGGCTCTTGATTTAGGAGTTGTTGAAAATAATTTCAGCGCTGTGGAAGCGTATCTGTCGTGCGGTGGGAATCCCGGAAGAGCTCTTACTAGCAGTGAAATTGCCATTTTAAACAGAAATTCGGCTTTTGATGTGGGACACACTTTAATTCATTTGGCAATAAGGTTTCATCGTGATGAAATGTTACCTATGTTGCTTGCTCAAATATCTGGATCTGGTCCAGGTATAAAACGTGTTCCTTCATATGTGGCACCAGATCTAGCTTCAGATATCCGACGCCACTTTGCAAATTCATTGCGATTTCGCAAAGCACCTTTCCATTGCCATTATGTTCATGAACATGCTACATTTGCTTTACCTGCGGAAATTGAGGAACTTCCAATACCTATCCAAGAGCAATTATATGATGAACTGCTTGATCGAGATGCACAAAAGCAGTTAGAAAATCCACCACCAGCGCTCAATTGGTCACTGGAAATAACTGCACGTCTGGGATCAAGATTACTGGTGCTGTGGAATCGGAGCGCAGGCGATTGTCTGCTTGATTCTGTTATGCAGGCCACTTGGGGTGTTTTTGATCGTGATAACACATTAAGGCGAGCTCTGGCGGATAGTCTACATCAATGTGGCCACATGTAAGTGAGAATTTAACGCAGGACTATTAAAATTAGTTTGATTTGGTTTTAATGAGCATGTATGTAATGCATTTCATTAGATTTTATCCCCGTTGGAAAGAATATGAAATGATTCAGGCTGCGATGTTACATTTCACTTTAGAAGAGACTCAGTGGGAAGAAGATTGGAGCACTTTACTTTCCCTCGCAAGCCAACCAGGCGCTTCTTTAGAACAATTACACATCTTTGCTTTATCTCATATAATGCGTAGACCGATAATTGTGTATGGTGTAAAGTATGTAAAAAGTTTTCGGGGAGAAGATATCGGCTACGCAAGATTTGAAGGTAAGTTTGTGTATTAAAATATACATATTTACATAAATCGTGAAATCTAATAGCGCAGAAAGCCCTGCTCAGAACTATGAACATTTTATTTTGCGAAATAAAAAATCGTAATATTTTTTTTCAGGACTTTATTTACCTTTACTTTGGGAACAGAGTTTTTGTATTAAATCTCCCATTGCACTTGGGTATACGAGAGGCCACTTTAGTGCACTTGTTCCTATGGAGCCTTATGCTAGAATTGAAGCCAGCCGAGACGAACCCGAGGATGTTACATTTTTGCCACTCATGGATTGCGAATCGAAACTTTTACCAATTCATTTCTTAACACAGGCTGAGGTAGGCTGAATATTCTGTAGTATCTAAATAGTTACTGCAACTAACCCTTTTTTTTAGATGGGTAGAGAAGAAGCAATAATGCGGCAGTGGCTGGATGTTTGTGTTACTGAAGGAGGATTATTAGTGGCTCAACAAAAACTTCGCAAGCGACCACTTCTGGTTGCTCAAATGTTGGAGGAATGGCTTAATCATTACCGGAGGATTGCGTAAGTTTATGATTTGATATCTTATTAATGATAATTATAAAATCGCGGTGATCATAAATAGTAAAATAATGAGAATATTAAAGCGAAATTGCATTCAATGTTGAAAATGAATTAAATAAATATATGTACTTTGTTTCACTGCCTCCGGCTCCGATAGTGGCGACTGAGCTTAGTTGCTGTTGTGTAATGAAAAAAGTAACTTTTAACGGAAAGTTGTAAGAAAAAAAAACTGTTTCAACAGATTCGAAGGCCTGCTTGCAGTTGATCAAATGTACGTTTCAAAACAAGTATATCAATCAATTACTAGCCATTTTATTATGAAACTAGTTGTGCTCGCGACTTCGTACGAGTGGAGTTCCTTCTTTTAGAAATAAAGGAATCAAAATATCCTCGGAATTGTTTGTAATAAGGTTGGATTGTAAAGGTTTTATTATAAAGGGTGGGCCATCAGCTGGTTTCTTTTTAAATTACCTTATTTTGACACAGACATCTCTCTCGCCCTCAAAAAATTTGACAGAGACACAGTATCATACCTTCGCAGTACGAAATGAATAATTTACGCTTGAACAACGTTGGGGAATATTGAAAACTTATTTCCAAAGTGAGTACTGTGCTGCCGAATCAGTGCGGAATTTGAGAAGAAATTTCAGTCGAAATAATTCACGAACCGCGCCTGCCCTGCGATTTGATGCCGTTGGATTGTTTTGTGAGGTGCCGTTAAAGATCGATGTTATGATGACAATCCAGAAACGATTCAGGCACTTAAATACAATATTGATAGAGCTATTCGTGAAATAGGGCCCTACCATTGAAAATGTACTGCAAAATTGGGTTGACAGGATGACCACCTACTGCCAAAACCAACCGAGGCAGTCATTTAAATGAAATTATATTCCACAACTAATCGGAAGGTTTACCCTTTTCAAAAAATCAATAAACTTTGAAAAATATTATAAATATACAATGTTTATATTATAGGATTTCTAAAACGAAACCAGCCGATGGTCTATTCTTTATGATCTGTCTATAGAGAATTTTATTTAGTGCTACGAGATGTTATTTGAAAATGAGGTAAAATTCGCATTTTCCGGGCGTTACAATTGTTTATACCAAAAAAGCATTAGTGTTCCAAGCAGGTTTGTGCAACCACTTTTATTTGGCATGTCAAATGAAGTATCAAATTAAACAACGCTTTCTATATGTATATCTCAGAAAACAGTAACAATCGCGAACTGGATCGAAAATATTCGTTAGAGCCAAAAATCCTATTGGGTTTATGAACAAACAAAAATTTTTGCAACCCTCTTGGTGACATATTCACCGGTAAAGTTGGGTTTTTGTAGTAAAGACGTTACTGGAGTCATAAGTTACTATTATGCCAAATTTTTTCAAAGTTCGTTGAGTAGTTGATTTCAAAAATGGTATTTTTAGCTTAGCCCCACAAAATTATTTTTTCTTACATATTTTCAATGTACAGGTTGTTTTTCGCTACTGCATATAATTTCCAAGGAGCCAACAAAAATATTTTCTATTTAAGTAATATTTAAGATTAAAAACTGAAAAATGTTTCCAAACACTTGGATGAAATATTTGTACATATTTTTAAATATTTCAATTTTTTTTTATAGTCAAATTTTAAAATTTCCACTTTAATCACTTATTCCAGACAAGTTATCTCCGCACCATTTGGAAGAAGACAACCTTTAACGGGTTATTCAAGTGATGGTGATACCGATGAAGAATGAGCGTTAAGAAATCACGTTTAGAGAATTCAAAGGAGATTCAAAACCCACAGAAATGGAAAAGCAAAATATGGACAAAGTATTTACAGTTTTCGAAAAAAAAACCAAAACAAAAAAAATTATCATGGTTAAACTTTTTATTGAGTTTTTTGCTTCACATTACGAACCGCAAATTGTTGCATGTTTTGAGCAACGAATATTTCTAAATAGAAGACATAAATAGAAAGAAGAAACACAGAAAAAATAGTTGCATCAGAAATGAAATTATTTTTAAATGCATTTGTGGCGTTCTTTATTCATTTACAAATTTTAACGACTAACAAATGTTCTTTTATACTTCTCAGAATAAAGATAAAAAGCTCTATTTATATATAACGGCAAGTTCAGGTTTGTGATACTCTTGTTCTTATTTGTACAAAAGAAACAAAAGATGGAATATAAAAAAATATATTATATATCTAGTGTTAATTTATTTACTTAGAATATCACGCAGTTATAAGCTGTTAAGAGATGATGGATAAAATGAATAAATCAAATTTAAAGTATGTAATGCTTGCACAATTTCATTGTACCACTATTTTGAGATATTGCTATAAAAATATTCAAACTCAAATATGATTTCCTCTGTATAATATATTGTTATGGTCGATTCGGTTATTCATTTTATTTTGAGATTTAATCCACTAGAATACGGCAGCAATTGCACTCCCATTTACTTTTTATTTATTTGCAATTCCAGTTTTCAGCAAGTTCAGCAGTTTTTGCTAATAGTAAACTAGCTGGTGATTATGATTTCTTAACGGAATCGTTTTTCTCTAATTGATATGCTCCTTGAATCAAGGCGGTATATGCCTTATTTTATATCTAGACTATTTACGTAAGTAGTGGTGATAAATCTATTTTGAAATTTTCACGTTACCGAAACAAGTGGAAATACATACTACAAAAGTTTAGATGTTGGGTTGAGATTTTTATCGGGGTTGTATGCATTTAATAAAACTTCTAGTCTGCAAAGTATTGCTCTTACTTTTCCAGTAAGCACTTTAGATCAATTTTTGCAACCTACTATAGTATAACTTCGGGCGATATTTTGAAAAGGAAGCTGGTAGCTTGTGGCCTTGCATTGACATAGCTTTTAACTGGTACACATGGGTCGTAGACAACCCAGATGGAATTAATATTGCGAGTACTTCGAATTTGGATACTATTATTTTGCATAAAGCAATATACATACATAAATAAGACTATTATATAACCACATATCGAACTTCTATAAATATTCATAATACAATCGCGATTTTCAATGCAAAAGTACAAAATAAAAAATAAAGGTCTGAATAAAAAAAACATTAATTCCGCGTATATCACTGATTCATTTTTTAATTTTTCTTCATCTTTTTGGAAATATGAAGGTTTACTTGAACCATGCTTAATGCTTTATGTTTAAAATATCAACATTAAAGGACAACAGAAAACCTGAAAATATAAAAAAATATTTTAGTTTAGGGATCACCGGTGCACAAGTCTGAAGTCCAATTGGATACATTTACAGTTATATGCGGTCTTCAACAAACCTGAAATGGTAATTACTCGGTGTTGAAATGTCTGTTGAATTATTGAAACATCCACTATTCGTAACATTTATTATTCCAGTTAGTTTACGGAGTATAATTTTTATGTTAAAAACAACCGATAAAGAAACATTCTTATTTCTTCTTATGCATTTATTTCTATAATACAATATATTACAAGGTTTGATTTTTAAAATCTCAGATCTTACGAAGTATATTTTTCATTTGCCGAAGCCTGTGATTTTATTTATTGTTGTTTGATTGAATACAGTTTACAACCAATTGTGTAGGAAAAATAAGTTGTAACTTACAATAAAGAAATGTTATTGTAGTCATAAAATTGGATGGCAGTCTTGTATATAAGCGACCACGGTACACTTTAGTCGCAATTTTTGCATACCAATAAAACTACGAAAATAACTACGAAATACAAAGGGTATGATTATATAAAAGATAGAAAGGTCTCTGTTAAAATGCAAATAAAAAAATAATGTTTTGTGTATTATGTGTTACATTGTGTGATAAATAAATTTAAATATGTTCACTGGTGATTAAACCCTGCCAACTGGTTTATGATCCTTAATTTGTGTTAAATTCCTTGATTTGTGTTGGATGGACTACTTAAAAAATCGTTCGAGTTAATGAAGTTTAAAATTCGCTTAAAAATCGACTTAAATTACGCTGACAAATAGATGATTCCACCACCACCGCTACAGATTTCGCTTGTCTGTCATCTATGAAAAAAGAAAGTACTCGGATGCGATTAGATTAAACTAAATTGAGTAAGTGAATGTGCAAGACTATAAGACCCAATAATGACGGAAGTCAATAACAGCAATAATATATTCATGTAGAACGGACAGTTTTGAAAAAAGAATATTATTACCATAGATTACGAATATAGTAACAAAAATGTTCATTTTTACACATTTAGATTCCCGAGAAATATTGAAATAAGTGAAAGCTTGTAGTTTATTAATAAGATTAAAAAAGCCTCGATAATTTAACTTAAATACATAAAACCAAATTGTTCATAATATCGGGTAAACTGAAACCAATTAAAACGCGGATTTTCAGTTCTTTGTTCTAAACGCTCTTAAGACATTATAACTCAAACTATTTACTTTTTAACAAGTTTTTCTCGAAGACTCTGGTAACTTGATCACTTTTATTTCTGAATTCGCAAAATATGGAATAATTTCTCTTCAATTGTGTTAGTTTGGTACACAAACTTTTATTGCCTCGAGAAATGCATAAATTCTTCACTTGTCCAATTAAAGTTGGTATTCGTGGACATCGATTAACTCTTCACAGCACATAGAACTCAACAACTATATACTGTTTTAGAAAAATAAAAAAGGTTTGAGTTTTCGCCAACAGTACGGGAGGGAACTTAGAAAAAGATATTGTTAGATAAAATCGATTTCTACCATTAGGACTTAGTTCCAAAACACAAAAAAGGTGATTATAACCGCTGAAATTATGACTAATGTGCTTTCTGACAACCCGCTTCTTCCGCGACACAAATAACAGTTGGGCTTCTTATAATACATTAGACATATATTAACAACAATATTTTAAACAAATAACTAAATAATTTTTAATAATATAACAGTTTGGATTGTTTCCAAATGTATATAACGGTTTAATTTCTTTCTTTTATTACTACCATTTGCTTAGCATACTGTAGTATTAGAAATCACAGAGGCTCAGAGCATCAGTTTTGTGTTCCTGTTCAGTGAAATGTTTTTATAAAACATTTTATTTTAGTCACTGTAAGAGCCACAGTAGCCTCTCCGTTCGTAGGATCCCTTCACGTCTGAATGCGAAGTCGTTAGACTTAAAGTATTATATATACCATCTGCTGGAACCGACGATAATTCACGGACGGCCTTTATTGGCGATGAATCTCTAATCGACGAAGGAATATCACTACCGTCAGCTGCACTGACACTTGTTGTTGGTAAAACATACCTTAGTCCACCGATTTTTGCCATTTCATCAGTTGGTGGTTTCGGTGATGTCGTTGTTCCTGATTCTTTGGGCTGAAGCGAACTCTTTCCAGAAATTGACGATTTGTAGTCTTCCCTGCTTTTTCCACACAATGTAAATTTGAAGAATTCATATGTAGACCAACAAATTGCGGTAGCAGGCATTGAGTATAATATTCTTGCACCCAATCCTTTGAAGAATCCCAAAGGACCCGCCATACTATAAATCTAAAATGAATAAATTTTTATAAAATATTGTAAAAAATCTTACTATGGATTTTTAATGTTCCCTACTCATAATATAGTGCACAACTTAAAAGCTGTGTGGAAACAAACCAATGTTTAATGGCAAAAACAGATCGGCTAATTCACATTATATAAGCGTTAAAGTGGTAGGAATCAAAGAATTCCGATCCAGATGTTAAAAGAGTGCGTATAATAATAATAATGCTCTAGTTATTGGTAAAGTTTTCGAAGTGAATACGTTCCTGCTAAGGACATAACCGAGAAATTGAAAACCAAATATGGAAACCTTTATGTCTATCTTGACTATTTTTTATTTATATGGCACATACCTGCTTCGCTGCTTCTCGCATACCGCGCGTGAAACCTGTTTCTTGTGTGTTGAGAAGAGTTTTTACTACATCTAAAGGTGTTGTTAAAGCAGATGCTGCTGCTCCAGCTGCTCCTCCTGCTACTACATGAACTGGAGGATTATACTTCCTTTCATGGTTGAGCTGAATAAAAACAAAATACAATAAGCATTTAATTGTATGTATAATAAATTCCTTTTATAAATAATATTCTGGTGCGGCACATGGAACTAGCGAATTGGCCAACTATAGATGCAAATTTTTAAATTATATATTTATTTAATAATTTTACTACAGTGAATATTTCCATATGACGAAAAATACTTACCGTATTTTGGAAAAATTCGTAGGTCATAAAATGAATCGTCTGATAGGGCAGATTCATAATTAATTGAGTTGAGTAAGATCGATAAAAAGCGTGTAGACCTTCCGTTCGGTATACGGTTTTTAAACAATGTATAACGGATTTAAAAGGTGAATTGTACATTTGTAACCGCTGTTTAATAACCTCAGTAGGATTGGATATAGCGTCGTGTATTAACGTTGCAGCCGTAGCAGACATTACTATAAATAAACCATTAGCTTAGTAATTTAATCTGTCGGTACTGTTGTAAACCTACTATAATTAAGTTGGTTATGTGTTGTAAACCGTGTTAAAAACTCTTTCGTAAATTCATAGGTTCCAAAATAAAAAGCATGAGCCGGGCCAGCTCCTGCTACAACAGCTGTTACTCCTCTAATTGGTCTTTAATAAATTTACAGATGTTAGTAGATTTTTCATATATTCTTCATATAAATATTTACCTTAAAAGTCCTTCTTTGCGGACCATATTTGTAAATGTTGACCTTATATTATAGGTCGCTGCTGTTGGTGATAAACTCTGCATTCTTGTCTGTAATAATAAAAAATTACATGGAATTCTTTTCATAGGTAATTTGTTATGAAAAACTTTTTAAATGTACTTATATTTTTAAAATTTTTAGTTCGCTAAAGTATTGTGTAAATAAATCACATTTAAATAAATTTATCATCTTTTGGACCATTAATATTCGCAGTAAAAGCGTGATAATGTAGAATTCAGGTTATATAGTAAAAGATATATCCTCAAAAAACGTATTACAATTTTTTTTTTAATTTTTCGAATTCGGTAGCCAAAAGCATCTACTAAGTTTTTTTCAAGATTTGTGTAAAAATTAGTAACAGCTATAATAGAATGTTATAGTAAGATCGTAAAATATCATCGTGCGCTAGAGACGTAATATTGATTTTGGATTGAAATGGTTCTATGGTTAGGATATTATTCAAATCTAAACTGTTAAACCCACATTTAAAAATCTTCGTTTATTTGGGCTGCACTTCAAATTTATAAAACACATGTGGTATTTAGCATTGGGTAGCGTCTTAATGCAAATTGGAGAAATTCATCCAAGTCATGAATTGTGTCAACCAAGTCCATGTTCTATTTTACTATGTTCATCGGACTTGATATGCGCTAGAAAATTAAAGACATTAAATTTGCCAGTATTTATTTACTTAGAACATGTACTGTGTAAAGGGGCGTGTACTTATCTGTAGGAATTTTGAAAACCTACGCTCTTCAAGGGCACTCTAAATGCAATTCACACTTTGATAAGAAATTCAAAATGTATAATTACTCACTAGTGATTTTTAATATAGGATTCCCAGGTAATTTCTTGAGTCATTGCTAAACCTTGATTTGTAATTACATGCACATGTCGCTTTCCCAATCAATGCATAATGTTTTATTTTTTATTTTCATTATTATCTATATGATTTAATTTTCAAATGCTTGTTAATCGGATTTATTAAAATTAATGTGTGGTTTTAATTAGATTTAGTGGATAAAAATTATTGATTTCCTTTTTTCTAGCTCCCTGATAAATCATTCGCTTTTTAATCTAATAGTAACATATAAGCGATATTTCTATATGAAATCTCAAAACTTATTGAGAACAAAAACTCAGCTGAAACGTTCCTTACAGAATATTTTCTATTAGATTCATATCTATATAAAACCATGCCTACGCTGTCTTCCTAACTATGCCATTGTTTGGCAAGATTTCATTATCTTGAATGAAAGTCCGGCTCCAAAGATACTGTTTTGCTTTGTTGGCTTTAGATTTTCGCATTGAGTTACATCGACCCGGAGGACATTGTCCTTTACCGGTCATTGTTCATATTGTTATCTGAAGTGATATAATTTTGAACTATTACAAAATTATTTTTAGTAACTATAAATGTAAAAAAAAACATACCATAAATAAAAATATATGGAAAAAACCAAAGATTTTTATTTTCTATATAACATTCACTAATGAACTACAAATATGATACGTGTAACCTACAAAACCAAGTATAACCATTTTCATAACAGAAAAAGATTTTATTTTGAAAGCATTATATATTCTATTATCACACTGGCTGTTGTAGTATAGTTTCTGTGAAAACATAGGAACTGATTAAAAGGATTCCAAAGCCTTTTTTCAAAAATGTCAAGAATAGATTTCATTTTAGTTGTGGTGCGATTCTCCAAGGACACAAAAAAGTAATAAGAAAAATCGATTTAAATCAATGTTTACCATTTCGAAGCACCCCTTAGAAAGTTCTAAACGTATCATGTATAATATCATATAAGCGAAGTCGATAATTTAAATAGAGCTGCTCATTATTTATTAATCAAGTCTCAGAATTTACAATAAATCTAATACAAAAGAAAATTTTGTTAAAATTATGTATATGGTATGCAATTTCTCTACATTTAGTTATATTATCTTATATTATGTTCGCTTGTTCAACCTTATAATTTAAAAAGTTTAAAATATTAAAAAATATTATATTTATTATATTAAACATAAAAACTAAGTAAAAAACGTAGAAAAAAGAAATTTAAATTAAAATATATTGAAGAATTCTGGCGTTCAAGGTTCAAGTGAAGTTCTCTAGTACACATGTTAAACAGTATAATGGCATGATTACAGTCGCAATTAAACTGTTAACATATGGCGCATTTTCAAATGCCTAATAGAAGAAAGGTATTAGTAAGTGCATCAGAAATAGCTATATCCATAATAAGACACAAAATGAATAAGTCAAGGAGTAGAAGGTCAATAAGCGAACGAATCACCAGTTCAATTGAACTTATTTAGCGCAGTCATAGAAAATTTAATTTGTATTTTTTCATCTCCATTGGAATGGGTGGCAATAAGGATCCCATACGAAAATCAAGTTAGTGTATAAGCCTAACCATTTTTTATGTTTTGGCCTGTTGATTCGCATTAGAAGTACCTAATTTCACGAACTTCATTTCTTTAGTATGTTTAGTAAATGCATTATGATACTTTAGAAAAATGAATTCCTTAAGACAATCTTAAAATTGAAGGAAATCGTGTCAACAAGAAAACCAAGAGCTCATAATTTTATATAATATAATTTTTTAATTTTTTATAATGTAAACATTGCCGAATTAACCATTGCAAAATGAACGCGCTTAAGAACAACTTTTTTAATCTATTTTTTCCAAATCCAACGTTTGCTTTCTTATCTTCCGTGGCAAATCAAATCTTCTCCTCTGAATACGTTCAGAGATAAAAGCCGGCAAATTAAGCGATTTGCCGCAAAACTCTATAAATGTACATCAGATACAATTCTGCATCCTGCTCTCATAAAGATACAAAAAATCAATTATCTTGATCTAAATGACCCCAATGCCTCATAATATCGTATGCAACTGTTTCACTTAGTAAAAAACAGTTTTTCCTCATTTGATCTATAGCTAGCTTAGTCATTTGTTGATAGGCTACCTCACATTTTTGATAAAAGTTGTTAGTCATGATACGACAAAATTTAAAATAATCACATATTCGCAGTGCATCGTTGCTTAAACTGGCTGCCCCACTACGTCCACCTTGCGGTACGTCAGCGGTGTAATTACTCCCATCGCCGCCGAGCTACAATAATAGGTACTTTTCGCAGAAATTACATCACAATACACGTTTTAAGGTTATGTTGTTCAGGCTAAATTCTTTTTGGTAGAGCGACCCAACAGGCTTATGACACTATTTTCCACCTTGGTACTCCCCTATACTATAAAATAATTTTAAAAGTACCTTAACAGAATCGAGAGGATACATAAGACAATGTTCCAGTACGCCAGCAATCGCTCCCGCAGTCATGTTGATACTAAGACTAGTTGTAGGGAGCTGTTCATAATCGTCAAAATTCATAATAAATTTTTGCGTTGATGCCTCAAATAAATGTGTATTCGATCAAATGATCGAGAAAACTGCAACTCCTCCTATACTACGCGATTAAAAATTTAAACCACCGGCTTGCACTAAGGTTCGCAAATCCTCGTACGAGAAATTTGATTTGACTTCGATTGCTAAAACGTTGGGAAATTTAAGCCGGTATCATCTTATTTCCTTAAGGGCGACTTGCACTTTGCAAATTTAGTTCTTAGCCGACTCACACAACCGAAGTGGCATGCATTTACTCTAGCCCGATTAGTAAAATATAAAGAATACTAACTGTCACTACCTAGATAAGGAATTGTCAAATCGCGGACGTTAGCGCCACGAATTATAAGTCGACTAGATCCGCAAATATTTACGTTAGCTCAGTGCTGCCAGCTCTCCCTTCGTAACTTTGTAAAAGTACGTTTCGTTTTCTTTGTTATTTCATATCTACATACTTTCCCGTTCCATTTCAATTCAATTCAACCGTTTAACGGACCTTTATATTTTGAAAACATTACCAACAAAATATTTGAATATTTTTTATTTTAGCTTAGATTTTAAAAATAAATGCCTAAATTTTATATTTACATAAATTTTATACACAACTGAAAATTTATTTGGCTCCGACATATTTCAAAACAAGAGATAACACAAAGCCCAACATCGAATATAATGTATAAAATAATCATTACTTCCTTTTTTTCATTGGCTCTTTAGAGCAGCGACCTGCATAGTTTCGGTACTAGACTTTATTGCCTATTGTAGCAAATTGTTTGAAATAAATCTATTGCCGCAAAATTATAACTTTTGTCTAAAGTAGAGAACAGAACAAACAGAAATCGAAAAAAATAACGAAAACCTACATTTTAGTCATACTTTCATTTCAATATGATCTGGCATCATGTTTACAATGTTTGCATTAGCTGATAAAGCTGCTGGACGTAGTATCACCTCTTTCAAATATTTGTATCATTTCATAATGGCGATGGACGTGATGTATACGTAACTGAATCCTTCCAACGGATGGACGAGTACGTTACCTTGCTACATATCAATCAATTAACGAATGTAAACTAGTAACGCATACGTGTTGAAAGAATAAAACCTTTAAATTATAAGATATTAAACAGAAATGTTGTCCCTTATCTATTGTGTATACCACCTCCGTTCCGAAGTGAGTGAATAATGCCCATATTATATTGGGCATTATTATTCATAAGATTTATACTATCGTGTAATTTCTTCAGTTGCAATTAAACAAGTACACGCCTATAAAACTCAGAAGTACTATTTAAAACTTCTATTTTAAACTTTACTAGAAATTTAATTTTCGATAATTTTATGTCTAAAATAACAATAACTCAAGTCTGAGAAAAATGAACTTTTGAACCATGAAGAATCCCATCATAAAGCGGTCCTTATAAAATACAATTTTTATATCAGATTTCTCTTGATTTGGAAAATTTAATAAATGAAGAATAAATGCTTCGTTGATGATGTTTAAGTAAATTATGGAAAAGAAAACTGTACACTAGTACACTGTGCTCGTAGCCTTGGTACAATTCCTGAAAATAAGTCCATCAATGCGATTCCTTTAAACAATGTGATTTCTTACGTCGCACTATCGATTTTTCAAGCAAAGCTTAACTCCCTTCCAGTTGTTTAGGTCTACCAATTCAGTGTTCAGTTAGTTTTACGTGGTTTTACCTCAAAAATTTGGAAAAATTAAAGTTTCTAGCTTTTTCTCGATATGCGCGCACATTTCGCAGTTGAACCTTCTAATAAGTCTTCGTCATTAGAAGACAGAATATTAAGATTTAAAGAATGTCATGAAGATATGCAAGTTCTTATCGACTTCATTAATAGCATTCTTCTAATAGCACAAAGGGAAGCTGAGAAAAAACTGAAAGCGCAGCAAGTAAGTGCCATTTTAAATCGCAATTGCTTCCCGTAGAAACACAGTGATTAAACTGAGTAAATAGGTCCTTTTCAAAAAAATCCCATAAATAAAACAAAAAGCAAAAAATAGTATACAAATTCGATTTCGTCAAGCAAATCCTGTCCCAATACACCAAGAAGTTTGTACCTCTTGTAAATTTGTAGTTGCTACTCTTCCAGAGAGAAGACTCTGTTTATTTGGTAATATTAATTCATTAGTTATCGAATATTTGTGAACATTATGCAATAATAACGTTTCCAATGCATTTACAAGTAGATTTAAAGGAAATAGATGTAATGTGATGTTTTGTTTCTTTTTTATAAATTACGGTTTTCTTTCTTCGGTAGACTTAATGTTTGTAATTTATGTTTAATGTTGTCACTTTAGATCTGTAAGGAATCGCTTTATTTTAAATTATATTGCTGTATTCCTATACCAATAATATTGTTTTCATTTTTACAGAATAGCAGTAAATCTGGAAGAGAAAGTAAGTTTCCCGTAACATCGTATGTCATAGCTATAAAACATTAAGAAGAATTCAAAATTAAAAGGATTAAATTATTAGAATTAATTTAAAATTAGTAATAAATGCTTTATACGATTTTAAATCTTAAGATTTAACTTTTAATTAATTAGTATGCTGAAAGTTCTCAGGATGTTGTTTTCTTAATTATAAAAAATACTAAAAAATTTAGGGTGCTGCTAAATTTTTTTCCACATTATCTCTTTACAACTCGTGAATACGTGAAAGAGATTATATAGAAATATAGATAATTGTGGAAGATATATTTCTTTGTAATTAACCGCAATCACGCACTTGCGTGTCGGGCTCGAAATACAGATAAGCAATCAGGTTTCTAAAGCAAATAGACAAACGATTACTTATCTATGGCCCGAGTAATGCTCCACGAAATATAAGAAATAGTTTCTAAAAAGTTTTCTCGTAGCCGTCCACCCTGCAGAATTTACCACACGACTTTAGAGTCGTGGCTAAAATTAAATACATGATACCCTGTGATGTTGTGTGTTTTTCATATGCGCGATTATTGGCCCGATACGGTATTATTTTCAGATAGCAGCGGAAATATACAAATTAAAAATAATAAAACGCAGTCATCGTTAACCACTCATTACACTATTAGTTGTATTTATTCTGGCGCATTTCGAAAAAGGTACTTTCTTTAAATCATATTCTCCACAACAAAATCAGTTTAATTATTAACTACAGGACAATTTAAATTATTCATTCGTCTGTTTGAATGTTTAAACTTCTTTGCAATATTAAGCTTATTTAAACAAAATAATTACATCATGGTTTTAAGGAATAAATAATAAACAATTCATCTTTTAAATTAAGAAGAAATAATACATTTGATCGTAATAAAGTATTTTTTTTCAGCATCTATTTTATCTAACATAAAAAATGGAAAAATAGTTCATCGCGCAAGGGGAGTAGTAACTCGGCTATTCGACATCATTTGCAATAGAAACCTAACGAATGCTTCTCAAAATGTTTGCGGAAAAGGAAAGGTCTAATCTAACAAACTAAATAAAATTTATTTTTAAGAATTTGAACATAAAGATAATTTCTCTTGTAATGAAATTCTATACTAAATTACAATGATATAAAGAATTTAAACAGAAATGAATACTTGAGAAATAAGATATAAAACAAGGCATTCTAATAAAATCATTATTTTGTCATCGGTTCTAATTTAAAAAACCCAAAATTACAAGGCAATGTTAAATTTAAATAATTTGATATTAGTGACGTTTTCGGTACCAATACATTTACATCAATATTTTTTAATTTTTACACAAGTAACATGGTTTTGTTAAGGCTTTTCATGTAAATTACGAATTTGGAAGCGAAAGTGCTTTTCGAGTAATAAAGTCAAAGATTTAAGCATGTTTTAATCAAATAATTGAAACAATAATACAAATACGTGAATGAAATTAAAACTTAATATCACATTATAGCTAAATAACATGAAAAACTTTGCTACTTTATTTAAACATTCTGTAGCAAGTGTTTTGCCGTGAATTCCAAGATTTTTTGTTGAGTTTTTGCCTAAATGCTTCCTTACGATAAAGCAGTAATCATAAAATTAAGTTGAGGTCAGAAGTGGTCATGAAATAATCATTTTTTGTATATAAAAGCATTTTATACATCTAATTTAAAAGCAAACTATTAGCTATTGACATAACTGCAATTCAATTTATAAAATATGATAAAAATTAAAGAATTAAAATTAAAAAAGTATTTAATATCTTCTATAAGTTACGATTTAGGTTACAACCGAACTAAAATTTTAATTTCTAAAAAATGGGCTAGAAAACTTATGTTTGTACGTTCACACTTTAACGTGTATTATTGAAGGAAGAAATTTTAAAGCGTTGAAAGTTTTAACTATTTTTTGGAATTTAAGATTTCCATAAGTTCTGAAAAAATAAGCTTGTATCGGAATAACAAGTTCTACGCTTTAGTTTCCATACTCAAGATCTACAAGAAAACCCTATTGGAATAATCCATCATTCCTGTGGCTAAAACCTTCTAAACTCTAATTTATAGAAATAAACAAAGATGTATTTCGTATTGTTAGTCGATATTATAGAATTTATAATACCAGAGTGCGCAGTATATTTCATTCTCTTTTTTTGTTATTTCCATAAATACATACTTTGTAATATAGCAATAGACGTAGCTACTAGAGAATATAAAATGTACTTTTTCTTTTTTGTGAAAATAAAATTCAAACGTTAGAGGATTTTTTTATTTTATGTAGCATTATTATAAATTAATTCATAAGTTTATCGTTCTGTCCAGCTTCGTACCATTGGTGTATTATATCATTGCACTTTCATGGTCTACAACAGGAAATTTAGTGATGTCCCTTTAAGGTGAAGTAAGTGTGGATCCAAATTTATAATTCTCTCCTAAGCTACAAGAAGCATTTTATTGTGTATTTATATTGTAGGTAAATGTCGTCCGACTTCGTATTTTTATTTTATTCTTTATAGCAAAGATAAATTGAAAATACTAATTTTAAATCAGGGAAAAACAGAGCTTGATTTTTATATGACATAAAATCCACCGTGGAGCGTTCGTAGCCAATCTTGAAAGACTTTGCAGCCTTTTTCTAATGTAATGTTATAGTGTTAAGATAGTGTAAAAAAAGAGAACTAGAAACTAGCCGATGCTGGCGATAGCCAGATAATATCGCAAGTATAACCAATATGGGATAAAAAATTGGTAAAATAAAGAAATCCTAAAATTTGCGTTTAGTTTACTTGTTTATCAACACTGGCAATCAAAAAATGGAAAAAGCATCTCGATCATCAATTAAAGAATTTCCAACTTATTTACTCAATTAATTTATATTATCGTATATTAATTTAAGTGGAAATCGCTGAGGAATTTTATTTTAAATGGTAAAAAATAAAATCCATACATTGCCTTAAATATTTTTTTATGATCATATTTGCTGACAGTCTCACACTCTCAGTTAAAGGCTGAGATTTACTCTGAACTGGGGCGCGACAGCGGAAGTCTCAATTGTGTAAAATGATCAAGTTGCATATAATAAAATGACATCTAAAAACAAAAATTGATGTTCTTCAACCTTCCGAAAATAAAATTTACGTGTTCGAGAGGTTTTTTTAAAGTGATTATGTTCAAATGCAAAGAATATAATTTCTTTCACTTCGTTTTCGTTCTTACTTCGTTTATTAAACAAGGCATAGTACATATAGGTTTCAAGGTCTTTTACATAGAGTGTACACGTTTAGAATTAAATTAATTTCTCATAAAATCGAACAAATACTAATTAGATCTAAAAATAATTTGATTTGCCTACATGCCATTAAAAGAGAAATTAAAATCTTTAAAAATAATATCATGCATATCACCACTAAAATTAAATCATATGAGATTTATATTTAAAGGCGCTAAATTTCAAAATCATAAATTGATAAATTTCACCTGAGGTCCATTCATCTCTAAGAGAATCTCATTTGTTTGTTTGAAGTCCTGGTGCGTTACACTTTTACATTTTCATCCTTGTACACACTTGTTTTTAGCTTTTCGCTAGATTATTCGCACGCGTCTAATTTTGTACAGATTCCTTGCTTAATTTTTTCAATTCAATGTTCAATATCAGCTTAATATAATTTAGTGTAAATAGTTTTCTATTTTGTTTTCGGTGCAAACCAAATACTTCTATTATTATACAAATAAATGAAAGCAAGTGTAGACATTTGAACAATTTATCAAGAAAATTGACAATAGTGGGAAGAACGTTTCAATCCTATGCTTCTAAAGTGGACGTTTTCCTTAAGTTTTTTTTTTGTTTTATTAAAATCGTTCTAACGAGGGAGTTTAATAATTCTAAAGGCCTAGTGCTATAGTGTGGTATTTATATTGCACTTTGAAGGCCGTATTATTTTTAATTGCCACTTTGTTATAATTTCCCTAATCCTTAATACGAAACGCGCAAAATTATTTTATTAATTTTTTTAAGAAGAATAGTATAAAGTATTGAAATTTTTTTAACGTGCTCAAACTAAAGATATAGAATTTTTTGTGAAACATTCTTTTGTTGTCTATATATCGTTAAAATTTTGTATAGAAAGGACTAAGAAATTTTGTATTAGACTCGAATGCAAACATTATATGCAGTAATAAATTTCTCTAGCAATATTTAAATCCTAGGTAGTTGCAAAATCTATAAAAGCGATAATTGTTCCAGGGGTAATATTAAGTGACTTGCGTCAGCTGTACTTCTAAATTTGTACCGAAGAAATATTGCAACTTTCTATTTATTTAAGATAAAACATCATTTCTAAAGAACCCAAATTGTCTCCTTTTTATGTATTCTCGAATTGCTCCTAGTGATTTTAACATGAATAACGGTAGTAGTTCAGTTCAAACTAAGGTTTCTAAGAGAGTTTACAAAAATAGAGTGTGGGAGCCAAAAATCTTTGTAATCCTTCGTAGCTAAGAAAGTTTACCTACTCCTTAGTATCTAGAGAAAACCTTTTGGCGCTTACTTAAACCACTATCAGTGATCTATTAATACTTTGTATCCAACGGCCATCCCACTTCGTTTCTTAAGATTAGCACAATTTACACAATCTTAAAAATTAGTACCACAGTCGACGCGATTTTGTTTATTAATTCCGTTCCTACTTACAGATAATTATTTTTCTTTGTACAGAGCATTCTTCCACAGGGTTCATTGCTTTAAGGTATCGCTTAACTAAAATTATTGTTTTAGGTAATTATTCTCGTTAGCTCGTCCACTGTGCTGTATTTTAGATGCATATTAACGATTAATACTTTCTTCGGATATGGTCGCTTTGTCTTTGTGGGGTCACAGTTCTGCATTCGTTTCCGTTGATAGGTCTATTGTTTTCGAAGCATTAGTTAAGTGGCATTCTGCCTTGGCCATCCATTCGAAATCACTTGTGGTCGCCTGGAGGGAAAAGTGGTATTTAAAAAAGAATTCAGTTCAATTTTTAATAACCACTAGAACCTGATGCATTGAATATACTGCGAGTACAACTAATATATGCATTATATTATGAGAGTTCAGGTATAGGTCAACGCTGCCTGGAAACCACTTTTCAGGTATGTGCATAGCACCGATAGCCCCGCCAAATACTGAAACCGCATCCTGAAAGTTCAACCGATTATAAAAAGTTAATTAAAACAATTTTTTAGTATTCACCTGAAGGTAAACGTGCGTTAGAGCAGCCGGATTACCACCCACATATCCGAAAGTTCTAAAAAATGCGAGAAACACTCGCATAGTGAAAGGAAGCACAAAACACAATCTCCGCTGCCAGGGCGAGCTTGCCGTCATTGCCTGCAAGCGTATTGCACGTTAATTTTTATTTAAAAACCACCGTTAATAAAATGAGGCTAGTTAAATATCTCAGACGAAAAGTAAACTAGCCCTAAAGCTAGTTTATTTATAACTTGTTCAGGAAGCAATAGCTGTAGAATGTATGACTTAAAATAATAATATAATAAAATTGCTCCGTACAAAAAATTCTCTTGTAGATTTACCTAACTTCTTTTAACATCACTGGACATTTTCTATGTATCTCTACATTAATCGAGCCTTTGTATTTCTTGAATATTGGTAAGCAGTTGAATTGCGTTCAGAACTCTGACGTAAAAGCCCTTTGAAGTTCAACGAAGCTTCAAATGTGGTAAGATTTATCCGGGGAATGCTCAATTCGATTTATTTATTTACTATATATTTATGATTTTTCTAATATTTTCTAATTGCCTTTTTTAAAAACTTTATAAAGCTTTTAAAACTTTTTTAAGCACATCCTATGACAAAATAAGTTATTTAAACATACTTCCAATTGAGTAAATTATTTACACAATGTTGTAGTTAATTGCGGTTTGCTTTGTTTAATAGCTTTGTAATTTATGAACAAAATGTCGGTGCCTATTTTGCAAATTATTTCTCGTATTGTTTTTAGGTCGGTTTTATGTATCTATTTTCTTGCGTTTCAATTTTTAAAAAAATAAAGTTAATAGTGTGTGTAAATTTACCTTGTATAAGCCCCAGAGACATAGAACGCAGTATCCTAAAATTATAGACCATTTCCACTTCGAACTGAAGCAAAAGACACTTGCCGTGACCATCGGTAAAGCCCCTGAAAATATTTTAATAAAATTATGAATTAAATTCTACTATTAGCTATATTCTTATAATTGACTAGATATTATTTATAATTATTTTAAAATTTCTATTCCCCTCAGAATAATAAAAACGTCGCGAATTCTTTCCCTATACGAAAGCACTGTTTAAAGTTAATTTTAAATATGTATTTAAACTTTAAGGGCAAATGGCAAACCTTGTAAGATTTATTAGGGTCTCTGAAAATTCGAGGTTGACTGCCGGATTTTGTAACGGTATACCTAAAAGATTAAAGTTTTTACCATTTTCATACTTACCAAAACTTTGACTAACCCAGATTCCAAGCATATCAATCTTAAGTAATCGATAGTAAACATCCTCGCCTTTTTTGAGATTCATAAATAAGTGGTAAATGAAGCTACCACACCAAGGTGCAACCGATCCAAACAAATGACAAAACGACAAGAACCGAAAATCCCTCTCCCATGGCATCAGCGGTGGCACTGTTGCAAGTATGTACACAATTGGTATTCCTGCAAAAGTAGACACACGAATATCACCCAACTGGATGTCGAGTTATATAAAAAGATTATAATTTTAAGAGAAGTTACTACTACTAATTAAAATTTGATACATAGAATACTTTCAACATAAAAGCTAATTATATCAACTTTATATTTTCTGAGATAAGATAAAGGAGTGATAGATTATTAGTACACTAAATGGACTAGTTGATTTTCTTAAAAGATTTATAAAGTCAATACACGACATTTGGTCGCTTAGTATGTTTATTTTGCAATAATTAACATTTCCTAGACACACTGTTCAATCGATAACAGATAATAAAAACTATGACCATTAAGAACTACTCCTTAAGCTAGTTTCTAAGTGAATGCTAATAGCCATTAAAAGCAAATTTTGGTACCACAACAGGTGATTTTTGTTATTAAACTTTGATCGCTAATAAGATACTCACCGTGTGTTAAAATGTTAATAGTTTCATTATGCCAGTAAAACAAACTAAACATACATTCTCTAAACGTTTGAAGAGGACGGTATCCTGTAAGTACGTAAGGATTAAATTGCAAATGCTGTGGCATGTCCTTCCACTGGAGGAGATATGGTTGTAACAATTGCTTCGACGAAGTTTTAATCTGGGTATTAGGCACTTTAGTTGCCATTGCTGCTATTTCCGACACCGATGTTGTCGGAGACGAGGCCTGCAAGTTCTGCATTGAAGGCGTTGTGGAGCTTGGGGTAGGTAACTGTGGGAATTCCGCGGAGCACACAAAATATTCTTCGACATGGCCGATCTCATTCCTCCCTTCTAAGGATTGAACTATACTTTGACTTTGAAGACCGTTTTCGCCGTTGCACTCGTATGGCGAATGCATGGTTTCAGGAAGCTTGCTTACACCTATTCATACAGAATCAACGGATGAAGGCAATTCGATATCCTGGAAGAGTTAAGAAGAAGAATAAAAATTAATCTTATAGTTTTTCAATTATTAAAAATCTTTGGGTTCAGATAGCAACATAATTCTCAAATAATGCGAAAGTGGGGTTACTCTCTTGAGTAACTAATAGCTCTTAAGTAAATAATAGCTTTTGTGGCGCTCCTCATGGACATTTTTTCATCAGTCCGGAGGCACTACGGTACTACACTACAAATCAGAAAAAAATAACACGAGGACTATAGATGTATTGCTGGCATCGAGCAAAATAATAATAGTAATATTCGAATATTACATCAGACTATAGTTGGATTATGTGAAGCCAGAAAGCATGAAGTGTCTAAGGGCAGAGATTATAAGACCCACAACTCAAGGCGTAAAAACTCTTACAGCGTACATGCAGAGGGCGATAAAAGGCGATATTAGCACTTTTTTTTTGTTAAGCAATCCTTTAAAATTAGATATATACAATATTAACATAAAGTTTTGATTGGAGTAATTGCTAAAAACTTACAGCAACAAACTTTACAACTTCAACCGACTCTCTAAGTCCTATAAAGAAAAGTAAGTGCTTAGAATTATTGCAGTAGGCTAAACACCTATTTGTATTTACTCTATAGAATTTAGCTGGGTAAAATTTTCTTGTTTTCTAGTTTAAGAATTATAGAGGGTCTGCATCCATATAAATTTGTAGCTAGGGCGGGCTTTCTACATGCTCTCTCTCAAAATCATATCCTCCAGATTAACTGAACTGAAGTATTATATTTATTTGTATAGAAAAGTAACACATATTTAATTAAAAAATAATTACTAAAAATTATTATTGAAAGTTACTTGAAATGAAATGAATAACTTCCAATAAATGCCATTATCAAATTGAAATCATTACATACATATTACTAATCATAAATATCCCCTTTTTGTAAAAACAATACATTAGGTATTCAAATCTAAAAAGCGTACCTAGTTGATTCATTAACAATTGGTATATAGTATTAATATTGGTATTATTATTATATATATATCCTAATTGATAAAGGTGATGTTCACAACATTCGAAGTCATCCCGTACTTACTGTTAATTTTAATAAGGTTTCATTAAATGCATATAGAGCCCACTTTTATCGAGCTGTCCTGTTAAAGAGCTAAGCACCTTACAGCATAGCATGCGGCTAATCATTAGATAAATTGTTGCACTTGTCGAATCTCAACATGCAAGCTATTATATAATTTGTATATTTTGCCCAATTTTGTTTCCCTTAGCTTCGTTACTAATCTTCATTAATTTCGTAACACAATTTCATAATCGCTGGAACACCTGCTTCCTTTACCTTCTTTTTTTATCTGAAATTTGTTCTCTTGTAATATCACGAGTGTCATTTGATTATCCCTTTTAATGCTACAACTCCCATTATTTGAATTGCTGCTCACTTCCACTTTAAGGTTAATCTGTAGGAAATTGCTGTTGGGTGTACTTTGCCACTAAAATACCACAATGTAATTTGCCACTAAAAATAGACCTTTTTATTAATAATAACGCGAGTGCCTATGCAAGAAAACAGCTCGGCACACTTCGTTAATATTCTCGATTTCCTTTCCTTCTCAGTGCTTTAAATATGGATGAAATGAAATGCAAAAAAAAAATTAATTCATTCCAAAAATATTGGTATATTTTTAGTGGTTTTAATTGGAATCATACACAATTATCTGATACTACTACCAATATAAGAGAAATTGTATAAAAAATTAAATTAACTTTGGATGAAATGCTTAAAACGTATGTTTCAATCATTTGCTTTGTTTAAATAACTTTATTTGATTTAATTACTCAATTTATTTAATCCAAAGTTTTAATAAAACTTTTTTATTTGCTGTTTGTTATTGCCTTGTACCCTTCGCTTAAAATTCATAAGCATGTACATAGTATAATATATTTCTCAATTTAATAAATTAGAAGATATTGATATAATTAATAATTAATGACTCTTCGCAGTACTACCACAATTACTGAAATACTTTTCCAACTCTGGACATATTCTGTTATTAAATAAAAAAAAGTATTACAATTTAGTATAAGATAGATATCTGAAATAGTTTGCGACCATTCACCACTTTCATTATTTATTGTATATTTAAAAGTGTTCTTATTTTAGACATTTTTATTGCGATGGATTTAATAATGCATATGTTAGCGTCATAGATTATCATACATTTACATATAATACATTTATACTCGCTTTAAAATATGTTAAAGTATTTAAAATATGTTAAAGTATTTAAAATATGTTAAAGCAATTTCAAAAGAAGGAAAGGCGTAAAGCAATGAAAGCTTGTGAGCGAAGACAGCATTTATGACTAAAATAATATGCAAGTAAATAGTACATACATGTAGTGTAAATAGTACATACATGTAATAGTACATACATGTAGTTGATCAGGTTGTCAGTTAGGTGGTGGTCAATGGATCAAGAGGTTAATAAGGACGCAATCAGCAGGTCAGTGGGTCAAGGGATCTGCGGGTTAAGCGGGTCGAGGAGTCAAATGACAAGCATGTTCAGTAACTTAGTCAGTTCGTCAGTAAAGTAGCCCGTCAGCCAGTCAACTGATCAAATGGTGAGTATATAATCCGACGAAGATACATAGTGAGGATTAGAGTAAAACATGCCGAGAATAGAATTTGTATGGAAGAATTGAATTTGGAATGAAAGTAAGACCGCGCAAGTTCTTGGAAAAACTCCATAAGCAATATTATCTATATATTACAGACTAGCACACATCCGTGAAATGGTTGTTTTAAGTACTTTATTTTTCGCAGGTAAAATCATCAAAATTGTTGTCCGATTTTAGTTATCGAAATTTCACATATAGATAATTCATTATATTATTGTTATATTAATACGTTATGTCTTGCTCCAATTTTCTTTATAAATAAAAAAAGGAATAATTTTGTTTATTCTCAGTATTACTTACTTACTGAGTATTAAACTATTTTATGATAAATTTGCGTGAAATATCATTGATCCAAAAGTCATTAATTTTTATTACTACCTTTTACATTAAAAACCGCATACATTGTTTTGTTAATTTTACAATTGTGTTTTGCCAAATTATGTTTTTTTATTTTTCTTGTATCCATCTGGGATATATTAAATTTTTCGATGTTTTTAGTAATATATTCATTTTATGTTCAAATTCCGATCAGCAAATCAATTGAAAAAAAATTCAAGTTTAAAAAGTTTAAAAGTTTAAAAGTTTATTCAAGTTTTAAAAAGGGGAGGTGAAGGGAACGGCGGTAATTGCGTGTCCAGAACTGGATACCGCGATGGTGTGGCCGTTGTTTATTAAATTATGAAATCTTACTTTTTACTACCTTTTATGCATGTGGAAAATAAATAAAACAATAAATTCAATATTCCACACAAACGGCATTAATCTAACCTTTAGCTTTTAAACGTGGCATAAGTTTTCCAAATTGTCTGGTTCAGCACAATTAAGTACGGTATCTGTACGGCCCCACTCTGCCGGGTATTTAAATAATAACAGGTGATCAGGAGCCCCAATATAACCATTAACAAAAGTACGACATAAATGAAAAGAAGAGGAGTAAGAAATTCACTTGAGATTTATTTTGTGAATTTAATGCTAGTAAATAGCCCCAAAATGACAAACCTTCGCAATGTAAGGCAAGTGGGGTCATGCGCTCGGAACAGAGAGTTAAAAAGAGCAAGTCTGATCCTAGGCTAAGATAAATTACAATTTTTACTGCCCTTCTTCAAAAAATACTTCCGCCTATGTGTATGTAGTCTAGAGGATAATTATGCATAATTTTTTTATACAAGTTCCGTCTAACGTAAAGATTTAAAATGTCTCTCAAAAAAAAAGATTTTGTCCACACATAAACAAAATGTGTGAATAATCCACAAATGTCCTATGTTGCAAAAGTATATAATCGACAAACGAATAACTAATGCTTTAAATTTTTATTTTTCTGTAAAAATGCTCTTGCACAAAAGTATGTTCAAGGAATTACCTAAAGAAAGACTTCCCACCAACAATCAAAGGCAAAACAAGTCAGAATCAATCAGCGGCTACCCCTACACGTGAACCCTTCTGCGTATGTAGAATTCCCGCCAGTCTACTAAAGTAGGACAAAGTTGCCATTCCTGGCACGTGGAAGAATGCATGACCCCGAGTTATGTTACCTTTCTTAGCAGACTAAGACTATGTAGATTTAAAAGCAAACCTTGTGATCTATTTTACTCCTCCCGACGAGTTCACTTAGTTATTCCTTGCCTGTTTCGCGAATTAAAGAGGAATCCTCGCACCACCACGCCATTCACTACACACTAATGCAGGTCGAAGATTCTGTACCTCTTCGGAAGGGACATCACTTTATACAGATATGTGTTTCAACTTTCGAGATACAGCACTGAGATACCTCAGATTTTCATAAGCTTTAGCTCGATATAGCAATGTTAAATCGTAATTTTCTGAAAAAAAAATTAGAAAGATCGATGGTGAATCTCCGAATAAATTCACCCTTATATAAAAAACACGACAGATAAAAACAAAAACTCAATACTTGTGACCCAGACCGACCGCTCAGAATCATAAGGTTCTACTAAATACAGTGCTTATGCTGCAAGCTCCCGTAAAGCTCTATACAGAAGCAAAATTGCGGCAAATCGCGACAAGTGCGCAGAAAGAACCCAAATTGGCTGACAATGAAAATCTCCTCGCGTATTGCAGACACCCTAGATCCCTCGCAGCCTGGAAATCGACACACGCTCCGATGCGATTTATTCTTTTTATAAAACGTCTGTACCTTATTTTAAAATCAATTGATTAATAATAAACCTAGTTTAAACGGATACTTCAAATTTAAACGTATATCGCACGACACCTGGACGGAATTTTCGATTTCTTATCCAATGATACCACACTCGATAGGTTTCAATATTTTTTTATTTGTAAGTCAAACAATACAAGGTCTAAATAAAATTCGCCACTTTGTATTTCTCCAACTTTTGTATAACCAGCGTTATTCGCGACATTGGGACAAATTTCAAAATATCGGGAAGATCGCTCAAACCTTTTTTAGAGTCTACCTAAGTAATGAACTAAAATAATTGAAAGTTCGATTTAGAAAAACGTATATAGGTCCTCCCATCCCCAAATCTATAGTGGAATTTTACATAATACTAAGCCATGTAGCATGTACATAAGTCCCATTGTGGTTTGTTACATAAGTATAGTACATACATGCATACAGTAAGAAACAGATTAATTTAAAATAGCACAAACACGGCCTGTATTTTAGGTTTGACTATGAACGTTTATTCAGTGCTAATCGAAACTCGTAGTCCAGGTTCCAGAACAACGCCTACTGATCTTACATTCCAACTGAAGGAGAAGAATATTTTTACCTCAGGACTTATTTTAAACTATGTTTTGCCTCAATATATATTTTAAGCGGGACTCTTAGGCACATTTTTAAAATCCCACTATCAAAGCGCTCCCGGGTGGTGCGCAACCCGACAGAAAGGCATAAAAACCTCTAAGGGCCGTTGTTGTAAACGATCGAAACAATTCTTCTGATAAAGAGTTTTTAAAAACTTTTCCAGACAAATGCCAGATTTCTTCATGTTAAGACCCGCGTGGCAAGCATACGCGTTGTCTCTCATATGAGTAGCTACCAGGTCGTAAAAGAAAAATTTCCGTAATCCTATGTGATATTGAAATGAAAGTCTATATTGTAGTAATAAATGGACTCTATAATCCCGTGACTAAACTATTAGTACATATTTAATCATTTGGTTACCCTCAACAAATGATGATAGAAACTTTAGAAATACGGAAATGAAACAATGTCCAAGTTATAGCATTTGACTGCTCCTACAAGCTTGTCAAGGATTCGTCAGTATCGGTTTAGTAGTTTTAACTTGGGCAATCAAACGGATAAACGTTTATTTATATACATAGATCAATAATTGTTTGGCTGAATAATTAATCTAGTTAATCCAATTATAATTAAGACTGAAGCAAGTGTGTGTATATGCAAGTAAAAAAGCTATAAATTTTAAATAGCTTAGAAACAAAATATTTCCGCATTCACGTGTTTTAACCCTTGTTTGATTTAATTTAGTATCATATTAAATGGAACTATACAAAATATAAACTTATTTATGGAACTATAAAAAATATAAAGAAAATGTACAGACGATTAAATACCAGAAGGCCTTTTGAAACTTATGGTTTTTGTTAAAAGGTGCTTTGAAACTATATTTTGTTTTTATTTTATTATTTAAAGTGTTTTTTTTTTCTTTAATTAAAATAATTTTTTTTAATTTAAAGAAGGCATACCAAAACTCCTGCTCTGTTATTTTATGGGAAAAGGAAATTTATTACCTTTTAATTACTTCTGAGGAAGCTTACAAGAAATTAGAACATAGTTAACACAATGCCAGGAAAGAGGGATGTTTCTTAATTGATTCCGAGAAAGGTTGTACGAAATAGTTCGTAATTGGCCATGTAAAAATGAAATAGAGGGGAATAAAATTTTTCAACCGCAACTTCCGAAGAATTCTTCCCGCATGCATGATGGCATGTTTTTGGGCCAGTCATATAATGTCTATTAGTTTTTTCTTATGAAACAGATTCTGTTAATTTTTAAATATTAAACAAGTATAGGGTTTTTTTAGTATTGGTATTAAATGGTGCCGACTTCTTTAAGAAGATTTTTTTATGAAGATAAAAATTAACTGTGTCAAAATTGAGTTTTCGTTTCGAAAATTGTTCCTGTTTTCCACCCTCTATTTTAGGCAATTTCTTCTATTAAAAACAAGTTTAGGTAAGTGACTCGTCATTGAACAACAGGAAGAACAAGTGAAAGTTCATACTAATTACTATTAGTGATGAACAAATTAAAGTGCGGTTAGAAAACATAAAACTTTATATAATTACTTACTAGGTTGGACTAGTATCCCAATTGTTATACTGTTTTTTTTTTTATTATTTGTGAATAAAAACTTGTTAGAAGCTGTTTGAATACTTTGTTACTGTTTCTCTCTAAATAAACATTATTACATTTTCTCTCATAATATTTACTTAACTATTCTTGGGTATACAAAGTGGCTTTATTAGGATAAAAGGGATTGTGCCTCTTCCAAAGCCTTTAACGTCTCTTCTTACCTTAGAGTCAATATATCGGTTTTACGATTCTTTTGAAAATAACTTGAGCTAATACATCGACTTTTTGTTTTATTATTACATTAATTACCAACCATTACAAAGAAACAAATAATAATAGGGTTATATTGAGTTGAGGAAGGATTAGAAAATTCCACCAATTCAATAATTGTATTTTAATCTAATATTTTGATGAAGATTTATAATATATTTTACTGACAAACTCAAAATCTAATTAACCAAACATGCGAATATCATCCATATTTTAAACTAGCAACTTTGTTATCGGAAGCAATGAAATTAAGTTTATTGAAATAAATTGATCAACTTGATTTTATAAAAAAAAAAAAAATTTAACAAAAATCCTGTTGACTAAAATTGGAGGAAATGTTCGTAATGACCATCTCCGTATTTTAATGCCTTTAATGCTTTGGTTACATTGATCTACTTACTCTATGTTTCACTAGTTTCATTCTGCCCTGCGAAATTTTTCAATTCGCATCTGAAGAAGATGAGAAAACTAAGTAAAGTATATTCAAGCTATTCAGGTTATAACGCTATTATCATTTTACTAGAAAAAAAATAAGCGTTTCGAAGTAGAGTAAACTGACTAAAACAATTCTAATTTTTGAATAGCGATAAAATCTGTCTAAAGCAAATTTATATCGGAAATCTTGCTTCAAAACTTCAAAGAAATACAGTCAATAAGTGAAACCTGTTGCACCATTTCAATACCCCACCATTTAATCAATTTGGAAATGAAACGGGGAGTGGTATAAAAGTTAAAGGATGTATTGGGATTAATAAGAAAATATTTCTTTGATAACGAAGTTGATATCAATAAATACATTTTGTACACAATGAAGCGGCTTACAATGGGGATATGGTACTTAAACAGCCTGCAGCATCGAGATGTGGCGTGTTCATAACGACGTTTCAGGAACGTCTTGCTGTTTCAGTTTCAAATTCGTATTCAAATTCATCTGAAGAATTTTTTGCTCCAAGCGTTTAATTTTCAACTGGTACTTTTTTTTACACTGCTCAAGCGACTGTGATAAATTGCTAGAGGAAAAAAAGTAGTTTAGTTAACTTAGAATATAACGAAAAATAATTTTGTTAACGCACACATTCGCTTTTTGCAGTTCGGTAACATTGTTTTGTACTTGCGCATATTTTTCATCAGAAGATTTCCTACAATCCGATACCGATCCAATTAGAGCTTGGATTCTGCATTTTAGTTCAGATTCTCGCGTTAAAGCTTCTACAAGCTGTCGCTCAATTAAAGCTGAATGTTCTGCTTCAGAGTATGACGATCGATCCTGGGAAATACAATGCATATTAGCAAAGCTACCACATTAACTGAAGTTTGAGGTTTTAAATATATCACTCTGTGAAATACGATAAAATTTAAAATTTTTACCTTCGACGCCATCGAAAGAACTGCTTCTGAATCAGTTAATTGACATTGTAGTTGTGATAAGGCTTCTTCAAGTTCAAAAATTTTTTCAACAGCTAACTTCTTTTCCCTTTCAACAAATTCAAGCCTCTGCTTTGCTTTAATAACCTCTTCTCTCAAACTCAACAATTCCTGAAAAGAATTTGTAAGACAGTGTAAAAATGTTGTTTAAAAGTGTTTAACAAAATACCTGCATAATTACTGCCATTTCCATGTCCATGTTGCTTTCGTCTGGTCGTATTGCTTTCTTTAGTTGGACAATTTTCTCAAAATTCGACGAGTACGGAGACTCCAAAGTAACAACAGTATTCTGTACCGCAGCTCGTCTACCTTTTAATTTTGAGACGTGATTTCGCAAACGACAATCATCCTCAGCTGTCCATGGTTCCACTAATTGAGCATTGCTTATGCAGAGCCTATAACTGTACATATGAGTAATCGCATGGAAAATGTTCATTATGTTAATATACGTGTTTTGCCATGGGCCCAAACTATTTTCATTTAGATTATTTTCACTGTCCAGACGTTCTAATAAATGACGTGCAACAGCTTCCACAGCTCTGCGACTGTCTTGTGATGCAGGACTTTTTTCTTTTAATAAAGCCAATCTGTAAAGAAGTAGTAAGATACGCAAATAATCGTTAACGTATCAGTAATTACTTGCTCTCCAGCAGAGCAAGCATAACATCATAGGCTTCTATGGCACGGTCGCTGCAGTTAAGCGCCAGTTGTAATGCTACGGCATTTGATTCATATTTTCCACAAAGCAGATATAAGTGCTCGCAGTTCTCTTTACACTCCTCCAAAGTAAGTCCAAGCACTGTATTTCTAACCTTATAGTGTTCAATACGTCGCTGCAGCCTCTGAATTTCAGACTGTAGCATAACAGTATCTGACAAATTACTAATCACGTTATCACATTTCATTATGTCGGATGCCACATTCTCCATTAGTTCCGTATTTTCAATCTGCGATCGGATAGCTCATATAGTTTTTACAAAATTTACTTTATAACGAATGTATCTTACATCAAAGCTCAGAATATCTGTCCCAGTTATATGCATGTCTTCTACAGTTCTTCGCAGTTTTACCCTTTCTGCCATTTTTGGGATCCTAGATTCTACTTTAGCTCTCTTCGTATTACAACGTTGTATTTCTAAAAGTGAAAGATTAATATTATAAACAATTGTGCAGGCATCTTTACCAGAAGGATAGATTTCAAGGCTTTTATTTATGACCTTATCCGGATCAACAAACGACTCGAAGTGCATATTCTCGGTGTACTTTTTGTTTGTTTGTTCATCTAACTCACTACTAGAGGGAATATCTCCTTCATTGTGAGAATCTTCGGATTCGTTAGACCTTTCTTCAAAAGAAAGAGGAGCATTATCATTTTGTGTTTCCTCAGGCGTCGGATCCAAATTATTTGCAATTTGTGATTGCAATAGGGCTATTTGGGCTTTGAGATGCAACACTTCCTCTTGTAGAGCCTAGAAGACAAAACATAATTATGTTTGCAAATTTGCTTAAATGCAATCATATTTTCTCTAATTATATACTTCAACTTTTGATTTGGCAACTGTTTCGTTCAAGAACTGTGTATTAGGTAAATGCACGTCGATTGGCTCGGTCTGACATTCTGCATCTGGATTTGTAAGGATTTCAGAGTTATATGCAGACCCATCGTGGAAACTGAATTCTGTGGGAAAAAAAGGCAACTAAATTCAAACTTAAAAAATATAAAACGGAAAAAGCATACCACTTCCTTCAGGTTCATTTTCTTCTAGAATTGTGCTCTCTTGTTTACTTCGAAGTTTTTTGCTCAATTCGGCGATTACGCAATGCATTTCAGTTATTCGACTTTCATGTGCAGAAGTTATGACCTCAAGGCGTCTGTAGGATTTCTCCTTCTCCTCCAGTGCCTCAGCAAGCCTTTTTTTAAACTCATTGCGTTCCTTTTCTACATACTTTAGTTTTTGTGTCACTTCCTTTACTTGATCCTCCCAAGAGCATGAACCAGAGAAAACCTGTTGTAAAACAACAAGAATTAACGCCCGACCTAAGTGTTCATGCTAATCTAACATTTTGTTGCAATTTAGGAGCTTCTGTAACAAGCACATATTCACATTTTGTATTAGGATTTGCGTTAGAGAAACTACTTTCGGTTTGTTTAGCACAACAAAGGCAACTAAGACTTCTCGGGATTTCTGATGGGGACACATAGCGATGACTATCAGATAGAACATCTTCCTCGAAATCAGAATCCTTAAATTTACACTCTGTACGCAGGAGAGGGGGAAAGGGGGAAGAACTTTCGGAGCACATGCCCGTACTACTCGATATAGGCAGCTGGTCCCCCGGGGAAACGCAGTGCATTTTGAGAACCGTTTACTACATGTACTCAAACAGATCTCGATTAATGCGCTTTTTTGCGCATTTTTTTTGAAAATACTATGGCTAAATGCACCTCTTGCTTTTGACAGCAGTGATCGCAAACATGGAATTATCGTACTGGAGACTTGCGCAGACCTGCCCTAATGGATGCCAGGCTACAGGCAGTGACATCGCGCCCAATTACGAGCATTCAACTTACCTTGTTATCTATGTCAAGCGTAGAGCAGGAACTAATATTATTATCACTCTCATTTTCGCTTCGCATTCCCAAGTTTTCCGCACTGGTGGTGGTGCCGCGGGGCGTACTCCCAAAAATGAAACCACATCCATTGAAGTCATTACACACATCTTTGCTCTCCTCGTTTTTCTGTTTTCTCAGTGGCGACATTTTACTTGTAGATTCTTTTTTGTATTTTAAACAGCACTCTTCAATCTTTGCACTCAAAGATTGATGCATGTTATCATTATTCGAATATATTTCGTTCAACATAAATCATTGACAGACACCCCAACTTAATACGCCTAAGTCCATTGCTTCTAACTGGTTATTTCCATTGTTCAGCTTTTTAAAGTAATCTCCCAAGCACCTTACGCATTCTTAACCAACAGATACTCATCGCTTTATTTACCGATTGTACGAAATAGCTTTGTATCGTCTCCAAGTGACACTTCGGTCAAAGCCTTTTAATGGGAAGCTGTGGGCAAATACTTACGAACTAAGGAATAAGGAGAGGCCATCAAAGTAGTAGTTAAAGGACAGGCCAATTAAGTTCATAACTGCAGGATTCAAGAAAATAGGCAACGAAATTTATTTTAAATTATTCCAAGTACTTTTAAGAATAAGAATATGCAAAAAAACCGCGTTTTGAAAGCCCCTAAAAATTCTTCTTTTCGAAAATTTAAGATAGATAATTTAGGATATACTGTTTATACACTTTTGTGGACGCTTTCACTCTTTCAAAAATTACTTTGACTGCTGAAGTTTAAATTTTTCTAAGGCGTATAAAGCAAGTGAATTTGAGCAATCCACTTCATAATGTCAATGAATTTAATTTGAGTCATGTTTTCAAAAGAACTGTCATGTAGCAGATTCCTGCTCTGTCGTGTTCTTTGATTTCGCAATTGGCTTCATATTCGTTTAGAGAAAATTATTACTTATTTCTACTGAAGAGGAAATGGCATCGGACACCGCAAACTCAAATTTCGATGAAGAAGACCCTTCAAATTCAGTGGGCGCGAGAGAAGACTCTACCAGTGGATCGTCTGTTCGAATCAAAGACATCGCAGAAATAAACTCAACTATCAACAACAACGGTTGCGAAGAAAATGGCAAGAGAAAAATGCCAGCATGGATGCAGTCACAACTCGACGAGAAAAACGTGAAGAAAACGAAGGTTAATAATTCTGATGGAAGTGGAAATAAAAACATATCCGGAAATGAACAAGAATCTGTTGTTGCGTCCACAAGCGACCTGCAGGGTACCAGCAACCCAGCGAGGATGGAAGATTGTAAACAAAGTTCCGAAGACGATAATTGTGAGGCCGCTCCATCGACACATATTAAAATTAAGTCGGAAAGCCCCAATTGTTCAGATAACTGCTCTTGTGATACCGTTGAAGGCATTAAGAAAATTAAAGTTGAAATAGATGAGCTCCGAGAAATTAAAATTGAAACTACTTCGGATGATACTGTCGAGGCCGGAACCAGTCCTACTATCGATAATAAAACTCAAAATACAGTCGTTAAAGAAGAAGCAACATCTACTATTAGGGATTCATGTAAATTTGGGATACGTTGTTACAGGTGAGTTTCAAACGAGTTTATAATTTACGAAGATTTAGACCCACCATTTGAGCATAGTGATGTAAAGTTGGTTTTACGCAGTGTGATATAATATAATGGATGTAATATCCATATAGAAATTTCGTCCGGTTCTAAAAACGATGACTTGTTTGAGTTTTAATGGCGATATCATTAATATGAGCGATTGATAATTGTTAAATACGTTAAGTACTATGCTCCGTATCTCTTATTGCATACCGACTTGATGCAAGGTCGTTAATTAAATCAAAGAAAAACGAGCAAATCAACAACTTTGTGAAAATTCTCTAATTATAGAAAGAATCCACAGCATCGCGCAGAAGAAGCGCATCCAGGTGACAGCGACTACCGTCGTCCAGACTATCCCCCTCCGCCTAAAGGAACTCCGCCGTGCCCGTATGGAGACAAATGTTATCGTCGTAATCCATACCATTTCCAGAGCTTTTCACATCCTCCATCAAGTTAGTTAAATATCTTCAAACAGTAAACGAATAATACAAGTGCTCATTTTATTTATTTCCTGCAATTGTGCAGCCGATTTTAAGAAAAACTGGCAATTACGCCAGAGGCGACTCAGAAAACAGAAAAAAGACCCAGATTTTGAATATGATGATTTTATTGATGACGCCGATGAGGATTTGGATGATCCATTCTCTGACAATGGCTCTGATGATGAATATATTCCAAGTGATGATGATTAAATAAAAAAGTTATTGTTTACACCACACTTTGTACACTTTTAATATATTCAATTATATATATTTTTGAAGAAAAGATAATATTCGCTCCTAGTTATTAAAAAAATCCTTCGTCCTCCTCAAAATTTTTCTCGCCATAAACATCGGTGACTGTTCCCCACTTTGCTGCTTCTCCTCCTCGCACTTTCACATTGTAGCACACATTTTCAGTCTTCAGGACGCTTTGATGAAGGATATATATTTTTCTGTTGAGTTCACGGTTTCTACACAAGCTTATGGATAGAAAGCTGAGAAAAATACAAAACAGGAGAATTAGAGTTTTCTTGAGAAATATGTTTTTTGCAGTATTGTAAATTTATATCTTGCCCTGGGGCTATTGGTTAATTTATGTGATTGCAGCTTAAATGACAACCAAGCAGAGGAACTTATATTCCAGGAATCCAAGATCTTACCTTGTATACAGCAACTGCAGAATGCGACAGGATTCGAAACACGCCTCGATATCTCCACTTCCTAAAGAGTTTATGCAACGCCGCATGACTTCCCCGCTCATATCGGCCAATCCCAGCACAAACTCTATTGGTTGAATAAGACATGAAATTGGACTACCCTTTAAATCTACTGTATCGTTCTCAACTTCTGCTTTATTTTCATAACTGAGCTCTTTTTGAAGTAATTCCCAGTTGGTCATTTTTTGCCCACTAAGGTATTCGTAAAAAGTGTAGGCCTCAATAAATTCTTGTAAGCCGGGAGAGTAAGCCCTTGCGTATTGATAGGGGTCCAAATGCCCCAGCTCTTTAGCAATATTCAGGAAATTTACTTCACACAGCGTTATTAGCCGCTTTTTGGCTTCCTTTAAGACGCTCTCCTTATTGTCTTTCCTGGAAAGAATGCATCTTCAAAAATTTCCTTACATACGTATATTACTTACTTCAGATCTATCGTGTGCAAGAGGAATATAATTCTCTTACTTTCGATAGTAATGTCTCTGCTGAGCTTAGTAATTCTTTCGTATCGATCATGTTTCGAATCCAATTCTTTTGCACATTTCTTGAAGCTTACAAGAATTGGGTTGTTATCATCAAACTTTGGTTTATCGCCTTTATTTCCTGGGTTTTTGGTTTGTCTCTGACTTCGAAATGCCCTGCGATGTCCCTCATGACCAAACATTCTGATTCTTTAGCATAAATTTCACCAATTGTTTTAATTTCACAGAATTTTAGAAAATCTCAACAAATTAGGACTTTTTATTTACAGTAATCAGTATTTATGTGATATAACAATTTGATAACGAGTCCCTATAAAAGTTCGTCAGAAAAAATAAAACTTCCGCGTCGCTTCTTAAAAGACATTTAAATTTGTAGAAAGGTTTCGCCCAGGGCTTACTAAAAGCCCTAAATTGGGAGTTCGTACAGATCGTTTTGTAATCAGCACGCACTTTATCTACCACATATAACTCAATAACTTAAAGGAAATTCTTTCTTAACAAAAAAAAGTTGTTCCCCAACAAACCGAATCTTTGACAGTTGACAGTTCGTTCTTTTTCAGGATTAGAGGTATGGTAAAAACTTAAAACCGTTATCAAAGCACCAATAAATCGACTTAAGTAATGTCAATTAGTAGAGAAAATTTAAATAACTCTTTTTCTTTTTTTGCCTTACCAAATGAAGTCAAACCATTTATAATTAACATGAGTTAATGGCATATCTGCCACATGAATAAATTATTTGGCATAGCGCGGATTTTCAAAATAAAATTGTATAGCTTTAATTCTGAGCAATCGTCGGCTTTGTTTTGCAGTCATACCTTCACAATCTTATGCCAGAATCCAAATGGTTATTTTGACATTCCAGAAATTCCGAAGTAACTTTTTTATATTCTCTGTCTCGTCTCGCGCTTCGTGAAAAACCATTCAATTTGGTTTTTATTAATAAAAACTCGTAATAATATAAGCATGTCAACAATTTTATATTGTGATATTGTTCATTCAATAACTCTTTTACAGATCAAATCTCCCTGATGAATATATTAACTGTTGTGTGTAGGAAAATCCCGAATCGATGGATTGGGGAGGTCGCCAAAAGAACGATATCAAGCAAAGGGACTTTGATAGCCGAACAATTAGCAGGAAGAAGTATTATTAGGCTTCGAGGGAAAGAGGTAGTCCCGTATCTACAAGGTCTGATAACTAACGATATGGCCCACTTGGAAAGAGGAGCCAAAGCAATGTACGCTATGATTTTGAATAATACAGGCAGAGTGTTGTACGACACGATCATCTATCGGACGAACGACCAAGACGTTTACTATATCGAGTGCGACAAGTCGATATTAATCGATTTAAAAAGACATTTGCGGCTGTTTCGTGTTAGGCGGAAAATTGAAATTAATTCAGTTGGAGGTGACTTTTCTCCTTGGGTAGTGTTTCAAGAAGAAGCTATATCAGGTCTGCAGGAAGCACATAGAAAGCCTGAAATAGTATTGGAATTGGATACAAATATAGGGCTCAAAGATGTTCTGGTTTCCAAAGATCCAAGATTACGAGCATTGGGGTACCGAGTTTTAATGCCAAAATCTTATACTTCATCAGAAATTTCCAAATTATTTTCTTGGCCCAACATCGCAGACGCTACTCCAGGCAAAAACTATAAATATTTGAGATACAGTCTCGGAATTGGCGAAGGTGTTGAAGATCATCCTCCAAACAAATGTTTTCCTCTAGAGGCGAACTGCGACTTTCTACATGGCGTGAGTTTTCACAAGGGATGCTATATTGGCCAGGAGCTTACTGCCAGGGTCCATCACACTGGAGTTATTCGGAAGAGACTGATGCCTATAAAACTAACAAAAAAAGCAGAATATGGCTCGAGAACTATTCAGTCCATTGCGGGCACTATAGTGGGCACATTGCGAGGTATCACAAACGATGCTGGCCTCGGTTTACTTCGAGTCGAACACGCGTTAAAGATGCCAAGTCTTTATATTGATGGTGAAGCTTGTAAAATAATGGTTCCAGATTGGTGGCCAAAGGAGCTTCCTATAAGGCATATGGTAAAGGAGACAAGCTGAAAACATCATGAGTTTAGCTGCGCATCAGATGCTTTACTATTGTTAAAGAAATATGCAACAAACCGACGCATGAAACTTAAATATATATTTTGTAGTGCCCGTTCTACGAATTAATAATTATTTGATGTTTTTGCTGTACCAAATCTTGCTCTTAAGGCAGTTTCTGTAAGTACAATGAGGGCAGCGTAAAAGGAATTTTGGACTAAGCCCCTTATTATCTTTCAAATGCGAATGGACGATATTACTAAGAGCATCTATAAACAATGGATGATCATTAGGGGCGTCCGCCCGCAATATTTCTACTTTAAGCTGAAAATATAAAAACTATGGTGTGATATTTATAAGGAAAAAAATATCTTTATACTTTTTTAGCTAAATCAATGCAGCATTCAATATCCAACTCATGCAAAGTTTCAATGTGCTCATTCACGAATGCAATAGGCACGATAATAAAATTCCTTCGCCCCTTTTTTGCAAACCCCTGGGGGAAAGTAAACATACAATTTTATATTTTAAAAACTCATTAGGGATTTTGTTCCATGTTCCTCGCTGTCAGAACGAATTCTGCGTGGCTATAAGAAAACTTTTACTGAATATGCGGTAATTTTCAACTTACTACTATAGCTTTATCTGTAGCTGGTTCCAACCAAGTGAGGGGACCCACTTTGGATTGCCACGTGATGCAGTAAGAATAGGCGTTGTTCAGTTCATCCATTACTTTATGTACTGTAGCACCGACTTCTAATGGATAGCAGTCTCCCCTATTGACGGTTTTAAGAGGCAACGAATGAGCCGAAAATATAATTACGGTGTTTGCCCGTTGGCTTTCATGTATTTTATCTAATTTTTCTTTAATACGTTCCGCAACTGCCTTAGCAAACAATGGATGTGTGGCCCATCGGTCAATTACCGTCCACTTAATACCCTTGGGCAGAGACCTGAAACACAACTGACATAATAGACATACTCCAAGGGTAATTCAAAATGTGCCTACTTCTTTCTATAATATGTGTAGATGGAGTTAAAACTCGATCCCGAGGTAGCACAACTATATTGTGGATACTGGGAGAACAGGACTACTCGCTCGGGCTGATCCCTGTAGTGAAAATTTTAGATAATCGACTTATAAAAGAAAGGAAGTACTTCTCAATCTGTTTCAACGAGTCTTCAGTTAAAGGATCCACGTATCTAAAGCCCACATAAGATTTATGTGGCGCGGTCTCAGGAGAAATTTTATCAAGTTTTCGGCACATCAATTCCCCTTGCACACATGTCCACTTTAAGATGGGTGAGCCTCCTCCTATTTCACAATACTTCTTCTTCACTTCCTCTGTTCTCCGCTTTGCAATCCACGGGCCTAGTATTCTTTGAAAAGGTAATTGAATCATGTCCTTATCAGTCATTATCCGACGCAGGTATTCGTGAACTTGACTGATATGCTGCGGTCCGCCCATGTTTAGCATTACAATTGCAGTTTTCACTTTTTGCGGTGGGGCCTCGCACGTGAATGCTTTTGCAAAGGCATTACTCTGAAGCCGAACTGTGAGCCCTATGTAGAATAGGAAATGTGTATGGGAAATAATTACATACTTTAACGCACATATTTACCTTTTAATAGATTGTTTGATTTTAAGAACATTTCGGCTCTTCACTTTCTTGCTTTTGGATTTTAAGGAATGCAGAAAGTCAATGACATGACAAAAATCCCTGCTTAGGTCACCGACGTACCTGTCAACAAAACAAGTTGCATAAATGCACTGCGGGAATTGTAGACATTTATCAGCAGAGGCCAATCGTAGCAAAAGCCTAAAAATAGCAAACAGGGCTAACTTTAGCAAACTGGTAGGCCTTCCTCAATTTAAAATCAATGTTAATGCTGTTAATTTTGGGCAAAGTAAAATCTTTACTTTGAGAATCAATACTATAAAAGATAGATAATTGAACGAAATTCACGTACGTAACACCAAATCTAAAACGCAGTGTCTCTACCACGAAAGTACGAATAGGAATGTAGAGGCCCTTACCGTAAAATGCCCACACATGAAGTTGAAAATTATCTTACAAACTGCAATTACAAACTAAAATGTCATTCCAAACCTATCAGATGATTTGAAATGCGCTAGAGATTTCCATAAAATTTTATGTAAATTTGCTACGTTTTCGTATATAATTTAGACTTTTCCTAAAATTTCTGTTTTGAAATTAACAAAAAGATTTTTTCACAAAGCTTTCTATATTAAGGCAGCAATTAACATGTCCGAGCGATTTTGAAATATTTTCCCACCACACGTGTTCGGTAAAGTCCGTTTGGCCGTCTTGTTATCCGGGGAGAAAACAAGAGATTACTGCCTGCATTGACACCCTGTGCCATCAAGCGAAGTATAAATAATATCAAGTAGCGGCACTTCAATGGAGAGTCCAAATGAGACAAGGATGCAAATAGTCGAAAGCTCTTTACAGTTGTGTTGGGTAGAGCTTTCAAGAATCCCAAAGCTCTTGCTTCCATAAGAGAAAGATATTTCTCTAATGCATTTAAAGGTAAGTGTGAAGAGTACAAATATTGCTAGCAACAAGTTGACGTCTATCAAATATCTCAACTACTAATGTCTGAGACGCATATTATCAAAAATTTCTCAACACATTCTCAACTATGCTGTAGGTTTTGCCAACACATTCTCTTATATGGTATAGTTTTTTGGAAGCAGCCAATGGAGATTAAATAGCGCAATAGCGAAGAATAACACACATGTAGCACCTGCCAGCCGTTAAAATCAAATATCAAAATACTAAAGGATTTTAATGTGATATCGTTGAGGACGGTTTTAAAAATTAATAAAAGCATAAACAATTTCGAAAACCTTAAGGCAGTTTGGGTACTCCCCACCCACCCCCGACATTCTTGTCCTATTAGAGTTTTTGAGTACAAGAGCATTCTAAAAAGATATTTTGCCTAAGCCAATTTTCCTTTAATCCGATCTAGCAAAATATGTAAACAAATCGTTGTCAAAAATTGTATATAAACCACCATGCAGAGGAGATATACGTGCTATCACCTTTCAACATCCTTCAATTCTAGGGGAAGAGCTTTTGCTAAGCATACCTTTCTTTTTCGCGTATCGACCATTTTTACTTCTGGCTTTTGCTCTGCCCATGAATAAAATTCCTACGCACACTGATTTACTTTTTATAACGGTAAGTTCTCACTCTTTAAGGAGTGTCGCTACTTGATATTATTCATACTTCGCATCAAGCTTAACTCGGGCACCCAACTTCGCATTCGGAAGCAATTTTGCGCAACATACGAACCGAAGTATGAAGCTTCTTGAAAGCTCTACCCAACACAACTGTAAAGAGCTTTCGACTATTTGCATCCTTGTCATTTTGTGCTCTCCATTTAAGTGTCACTATTTTATATTATTCATACTTCGATACGAAGAGTGATCCAGATTTTGGGAAAAATAATCTGACGTAAAAAATAATTCGTAAGTAATTCGTAAATAATAAGTAGTATTCATTTGGTCGTATACTAGTTATTAAGCTCTAATAAAAACTTTAATAAAACTTTACTATTGTAAGAACTGATAATGTAGTAACGAGATCGCCGATGGGACCCTTAAAGGGCTAGTAATAGAACCGTAATATTGCCTACATCCTACCTTTTTACAACTCTTAAAATCATCATGGTTTTTTTGTCAGAACCTAAAATAGTTTTTAGCAGCATACAAAAAGAGGTTATTTATTGTAAATATAAGGCTACGCTTCTGCAAAGTTAAAACTAAATCGGAGTCTTTGGATTAGGAGACTTGCCTTGCAATTGAGGATTAAGTGTTTTTAAAGTGTTAGAGAACATAACGTTTATAAACTGTTTGACCAGATATACTGAAATACTAAAGCTCATAATTTTTGAGATATTGCTTTTGATATTGCTATTGTTTTTTACTAACGACCATGTTTTTAAAATCATTTGAATGTTTGATACACGCATTTTGTTTTTAATATTAAAATCAGTTGGTAAAGTTCCAAAAATCTTAACCTAAGTACATACATATATATCAAACTTTACTTGTAGTATTTACAGAAATTCAATGCAGTATTCAAATAAAAACCTTTGTATATTAATGTATGTGGTTTAAAACGATATGTTCTATAACCCTTCAAAAACTTTTTATTCACAAGCGATGCACCCTGTATAAAAAATATACTTAAAATCGACGCGAAATCCTAATCAAGCTGCCATCAGCATCGGCGAGGATAGAATTTATCTTGTTTTCGTACCGAATTTAATTACCTCTTTTAAATATTTGAATACAGACCAGGGGGACCAGAAATAAGCGTTCTGCTTTATGTACAGACATTTGCCTGAGCTTTCCACATTAGCTCTGTTAAATAAACATGGTTACAAATGATTGACTTAGTAAGCATTGCGCTCAAATTCCAGTGCACAAAGTACTTGTGTTGATTTAGTGTATCTTTCTTAACACGTAGACCTGAATTACACTTAGCTTGCCAATTGAACTGGGCTTAAACAATAAACAAATTATATTGAATTACACAATTTATTTTATTTCCACACATGTGCATTTGGAGATTGACAGCAAATTGAAATAATTAAACTTTTCGATTAAAGTTAATAAAGAAGCATGTGAACGGAGGAATTTTAAGAAATTTTAATTGCTTTAATCATTTCAAAGGCGAATGTCTCCATTCATGTGTATACTTTCTTGATATAAACATACGACAATTTTTACTAATAGCGATAAGACAGATTTTACTACATAATAGAGATATAGGCCCAGTGGTAGTGATTTCTGCATGAACATTTTTTGGTTCAGAAGTTGATAATTACACGGAAATATTTGCGCTACAATTAATCTTTTTAGGTCAAAAAAATAGAATGGATGAGAAGAGTTATTTCAAGTTAGATACACCGGATTTCACGTATTTATACTTAGTTAAATAACATGTTGATTGAAGTGGAAAATTGAAGCACGGAAAAGTCGTAATGTTTGACTGAATAGTTTTACCACTTAACTTCAAATTTTAGAGTTGGTACAGCTAGCTCAGCATATCTTAATGTCCCATTTATTTTATTGTTCCTTACTTCCCAAAAGAATTCTCATATATTCCATGGAAAAATTGAGGCATGTGGTCATTCAGTTCTAGCTCTGGTTCTAGTAAACTTTGAGGCTATCTCGAAATCGACTGTTGCGTTCAATTATGTGAATGATTTGAAGAGAGAATCATTGCCTTTGGATAAGAGGCATGACAAAAAAACTAGTCACCCTAATCCTTTTTGCTCCCTGCATTTTCTTGTCCTTTTAATGCAATAGGCTTTCTTACTGCCTGGTGCAGCTCTCCCTATGTTTCTCATTCAAGGCAAAATATAATCTTGCCGCGTCAGAGCTCTTTTCCTACTTTTAAAAATGATTTAGGACAAGGGGGTAGAAGAATAGACCCAATTTCTACTTAGTTTAGAAGTAGTGGAATTTAAGCATGGCCGTACTCAAGGAGATGCTACACAACCTGATCTTGTTTTGCGTGGTCGACTTCGCGATATATAATTTCTACCATCATCGGACAAACAGAATTTTATTTTAGTTCTGTAATTTGGAACAAACAAACAATTTACGTATCATTATTTTCTAAAATTTAGAAAATTTTAATTTTTAGATAGCCCCTAAAAATTTAGTATCTGTTTTTGCCTATTGGATAATATCACACTGACAGACAGTATTTTAAATTTATCTCAGCAGTTCTTGCATAATAGCGTAACAGATATTAAATGTACTTCAAGTCTTCTACAGTCATACCTAAAATAACGTAAAAAGGGAGTTTCATTGTTGTTTAGTAATTTTATGGAAAAACTACTTCAACTTCGAATTTTTATCGCATAAAAAATATCATGATTTAAATGAAACCTTCTTCAATAAAATAAATCTAAATATTGTGTATTTCAGATTAATTCCAAAGAACTAACATTAAAGGTGAGTATAAAATTGCTGTGTGGCTACATATAAGTTGGAGCTAAAATTAATTTTTTGTTTTTCTCCTATTCACGCAATACGCTATGCATAATTGGCAAGTTATTCAAAATTTATTTAAATCAATCGCAAAATATCTTTCTGCACTGCGGAAGATTAAAGCACAGATATTCTTTCCAATTTGCTCGGCAGCGAGCGAGCATCGTGCTCGAAGAAGCGATTCACAGTGTCAGCTGATGCGAGTCTTACTAAGCGATTGGATTAAATGCAAGCATACATCTCATGAGTGCGATTAATGGTAAAAAGAAAAAATCTGCAGCGATTATTTAGTGCGTTTTTGTTGAAGTGAAACTCGGTCTTCTGGTTTTTCGTCTATTTTCAGAACTACATTTGAATGCTTAATTCTGAGGCGCGAACGAACCCAACAATGTACCTTCGTTCGTCGTATGGCTACGTAATTTATATGACTACATGTATGAGTAGTCATATATGTAAAATATTGTGAGAGCTGAGCGAACTTTTGATCCGGTTTAATCAAACTGGCATCGGCTGAGAATCTGAGATGTACTGAATGCTGAGTCGTGAGGCTCTGGGATAGTCATTGGAATTGGGAAGGCAATTCTGGCGCACAGTAGTGCGCATATGCGACTCGCGGCAACGTGTGATTTCTGGGTGGCTGGGCATTAAGACAAAAAAGCCTGTAAAAATCGATAGTGTTCGATAGGTCAAATCGCGTGATTTTAAATTGTACAAGGTCAATAGAATATCTGGAAGTGTTTTATCGCTTCTCAGATTTTTTCAAGGTGCGCTCGAAGCAAGTGCTGTGCTAGTATAATTCATTTTTTATAAGAGTCGACGATTGCATCGCGCTAATAGACTGTTAATTTTACGTGTTGCCTCACTAAAAGTATTAAGAAAAGTTTTAAAGCTGTTAGATTAGATACAAGCGATATCTGACCGGCTGCACCGACATGCTGTGATAACTTCTACCTGCGCATTACTTTGTAGGGCTACAGGTGCCGACTATTTTTACAGCCAATTTGTTTTAACACGTGGATTATTTCGGCAGCATAGAAAGTAGTGTACGAAAATGGGGTTCGATGACGTGATTACACACCTGGGCGAGTTCGGCCGATACCAGAAACGAATATATTTCCTCATTTGCTTGCCGGCTATTTCCTGCGCTTTCCATAAATTAGCCGGCGTTTTTTTACTTGCCAAGCCCGACTATCGCTGCCGGTTGCCTTTCGAGAATGGCACAGATATCGAGTACAACATTCCCGAGCACATACTCAATATGTCGTATCCAATAGACAGACTAACTGGCACATGGTCGACATGCGAGTATCTCAAAACCAACTATACTGAGGAGTATCTCAACAGTAGTATACCAGCCAAAGACTCAATCAGCTGTGATAAATGGGTTTACGATCATTCTAGGTATGAAAGTAGCGCTGTTATGGAGTGGGATATGGTGTGCAACCGGGCATGGCTGAGAGCTACCTCGGATTCACTATTCATGCTTGGTGTATTGCTAGGCAGTATCATCTTTGGACAGATGTCCGATAAATATGGCAGAAAGCCTATATTTTTTGCGTCCTTAGTTATCCAGCTAATATTTGGTGTGTTAGCCGGCGTTGCTCCCGAATATATAAGTTACACAATTTCACGAGTTATAATCGGAGCTACCACTTCTGGTGTGTTCTTGGTAGCTTATGTTATTGCCATGGAAATGGTCGGACCGAGCCATCGCCTTTTCGCCGGTGTAGTATGCATGATGTTCTTTTCCGTTGGCTTCATGCTGACCGCAGCATTCGCCTACTTCTTAACAGATTGGCGCTGGCTTCAAATTGGACTTACGTTGCCTGGTGTACTTTTCATGAGCTACTACTGGTTTATACCCGAATCAGCACGCTGGTTATTGTCGAAAAATCGAAAACAAGAAGCCATTGATATAATCAACAAGGCAGCGAAGGAGAACAAGGTCATTATTCCCGACGAGGTCTTTAACAATCTGCTTGAGGAGCCCGCCGTAAAGGAGGATGAAAGCGAAAAGTCTAGTTCGCCGTCTGTTATTGACCTGCTTAGATACCCGAATCTCCGACGGAAGACCCTGCTGATATTTTTCGACTGGTTCGTCAACAGCGGAACGTACTACGGCTTATCTTGGAACACAAGTAACTTGGGTGGCAACGATCTGCTAAACTTCGTAATATCCGGCGCCGTTGAGATTCCCGCTTACACGTTTTTACTGTTTACTCTTAATCGATGGGGTCGTAGGAACATTTTGTGCGGATGTATGCTTGTCGCTGGGACCATGCTCCTGCTAACTATCTTCGTTCCTGCCGAGCACAACTGGCTCGTGGTTGTTCTAGCTATGTTAGGAAAGTTAGCAATCACTTCAAGCTATGGAACAGTCTACGTATTTTCAGCTGAACAGTTTCCCACGGTGATCCGGAACGTAGCTTTGGGGGCTTCTTCTATGGTTGCTCGGATAGGAGGCATTTTGGCGCCGTACTTCAATCTCTTGGGAGATATATGGAAACCATTTCCTCTTATTATTTTTGGTGCAATGTCCTTTACAGGTGGATTATTGTCGTTACTTCTTCCTGAAACTCTTAACAAGCCTCTGTTAGAGACGATAGAGGACGGGGAAATGTTTGGCCGTAAAAATAAGGACGGCTTCGACCTTGAGAATGTTGAACCTAAAGATCACAATTTGATTCGCACCGAAAAATTCGATAATCCAGTGAATGGAAATGTCAACAAGGATAACTAATGCGCTTTGGGGAATATATTCACAAAAGTATTACAGCAACAAATTTTTTACTATACACAAAAGGCTCTTTTGCTATTCGTATATTTGATATTTTAATGTTTAAATTTCCCTATAGTATAATTTAGTTTTATACTTTGAGGCTAAAATTATTGTTTCCAGTCATTTATGTATGTATGTGCCTGTACAAAAGTTTGTAAATGCATTTATGGCTAAGTTCAACTTTAATAAAAACAATTTTCGAAAATGTAAAACATATATCCATTTTTGAATTCCCATAGTAAAATTACAGTCGATTCTCAAAAGGAAGTAGAAGCACAAATCCACATTCAAAGACAAAAGACGAAAACGTGCCAAAGATATTGACTTGATAACAGAAAAATTGTTCGTACTTAATAAAGCCGCTTGTGTTCTGTCTGCCTGCATCAGGAATTTAAAATTAAATAATATTAGGTAACAATTAATAACAAATATTTTCTATCTGACTAATTATTAATAAATTTTCAAAAGAGTTTTTCTGCAGATTACCAATTTGAAAAGAAATATATTCAATTAGTTTAGGTGTTCGAGGAGAATGAACTAATAAAGTAATATTGTTTTTTAATTCTTGGAAGTAATTAAACATGAATTAAAAACTATAGGAGTTGAATATATAATTTAAATAAAAATGTAGGTCGCGTTATATGTAGAAAATTGTCAAACATCATTATTACATATTTTACGAAAAAAGGAAACGGTCAAAAACGTGAGCAAATGTTGACATTTTTTGAAAAAAATTGAACAAATTCAATATATTTCTGTGTGAGTTCGAAAATACGTTGACATTATTTTTCCAATAGTAATAGCTGAACCATAAAAGATTCAAAATTATCATGTTATTTATACTAAGACTGAAATTTTCGGTTTTTTCAATTTTTGACCTGAATTTATTAAAATATGTAATATTGAAAAGAGACTGGGTTAGATGGTCCTAGGCGTATTTACAATTTTAGGGACTTACCATGCTTTCACTTAGGAGACTGGAGGAATAAGAATATGTATTAAGGGTAAACAAGTTTTGTGTTCGTTGGGTCACCCTGTGTACTGTAGGAGAATGATAGTGATAACAGGAATGATAATGATAACAGGAAAGCATTGAGCTCTTCTTTGCACATTCTAAGTACATATTTTATTTTGAATAAATGTCCTTGGATCTATGATAAGTAGTCACGTGTAGCTAATTGGTCCATGTGAAAAATTCTAATGTTTAAATTAAGCCG